>JASTWP010001799.1:0-59567 GCA_030770255.1 Temnothorax ravouxi | reverse complement strand
GCATGCACACGTCAGACCGGAGATGATATGGCACGGAAAGAGCAGACAAACCAGGCGGGCGCACGCACGGCAGATCAGACCCAAGAATAGCAAGGCACAGAAAAAGCAGATAGACAAAACAGGCGCATGCGCAGCAGGAGTCGACGTCCAACACAGGCTCCAAGAATACACGATGATTCCGGAAACAAGGTTAGAATGAGAAATGAACCTTGTCATGAAAATACTTGGAGTTGGATGGCAGTCTCCAAGAAATCCAAATAAGGCGCGAGACAAGCAAATAAAAAACTTGCTAAATCTGCAACAAAAGGCCCGAAGGCAATTTACAGCAGAAAAGAGATCGACTCAAAGCAGGAGAGAGAGAGAGAGAGAGTTTGAGTTTGAGTTTGTTTATTATGCCATAGTCAAGACTTTAGGCAAATGATGAAAAATACAAAGATATACATGAAGTAAACAAGAATAAAATAAAAAACAAAAAACAAAAAGAAAAATTCAAATAAGTAAAAACTAGAAAATTTCAGAACAGATAAGACAATTATAATAAAGCAGTGAGCAAAAGCGGAAACAATAAGATAATAATGACTATATTGCAAAGAGTAATAATAATTAGTAATTACTTCCACTTCAGCAAATGCTTCAGAACTAAATTTCGTTGACAGTATTAATAACTGAAATATGCAAAAAAAAAATAAAAATCAACGGAATTCAGTAATGCTCACACTCAACAATCGCAGAAAAGTAACATTGATACGTAGCAACGATTCAAGTACAGTGACTCGGCAGACTAAGTGTACTTTTACTTGTCACGCACTAACGCCACATCATACGCAGATGTTAGATGGCCCCAGGGTAGAACCTCAACCAGAACCGAGCTCAAGTGCAAATAAATAGCCATTGAGCTTCTGCTTAAATTCATTTAGAGACGAAGACGACACAACCTCGGAAGGAAGCGAATTCCATAAGTAAATACCAGCTAGGTGAAAGGACTGGTGGTAAGTTTCGGTTCTGTGAATGGGAATTTGGAAAGTACTAGGCAGTGCGAGTCGAGACGATCGTCTAATCGAGAGATCAGCTCTGACAAAGATCTTAGAGAGGTAGCTAGGAGACATACCATGATATATCTTAAACATTTCAATGCCAAGGAAAAAGAGACGTCGATTTCTAACAGACAGCCACCCTAATTGGTGGCGGTAAGGAGTGATGTGTTCGTCTCGACGCAAATTAAAGATAAACCAAATCGTGCAGTTGATAAGTCTCTGCAGTTTTATGTTAAGCTCATCAGTAACATCGTTGTAAACAAGAGAGCAATAGTCAAGCAGAGGCCAAATCAATGCAGACACGAGTTTTACACGCAATTGCAATGATAAGGAGTTCTTATGGAACTTAAGCTTGTGCAACGTGAAGTGTACTCGCTTAGATATATGAGCAACGTGGCTGTTCCAAGATAGGTCGGAGCTCATAATGACACCTAGATTTCGAGCCTGAGAGACAAACGGAATAGAGGTACCACTAACAGAGATGAGAGGTAAATCGTGAAGATCTATTTGGTCCACGTAACGCTTGCTACCGAATATTAATACTTTAGATTTCTTGAGGTTGAGAGACAATCCATTTGTGGTCGCATATTCGGAGATGACTCCGACATCATGGGCCACCAACTGCAAAGCAACGTTTAACTGACCAAAGAGACACCTACGGTAAATCTGAGTGTCGTCAGCGAAAATCAAGCGTTGGGTAAATCTAAGAGACGCACCGATGTCATTGATGAAGAGGGAAAAGAGGAGCGGTCCTAATACCGATCCCTGAGGCACACCAGAGGTGATGGATAGCCAATCGGAGAATTCACCAGCCAGATCAACGACCGCCTGAGAGCGACCAGTGAGGTATGAAAAAATTAATTTGAGGGCAAGATCAGAAAACCCGAGTTTCCTCAGTTTAGACAGAAGCAAAGGATGAGAGACAGTGTCAAAAGCCTTGCTGAAGTCAAAGAGGACAAGGATCAATACCTCACCTACGTCAACGCCACTCAAAATATCGTGAAATAGTCTAAGAAGGGCAGACTGGGTAGAGTAACCCTTGCGATAACCAGAAGAGTCAGAACGGTCGTCGAGAATATGGTGCAAATTGATAAAGTCAACAATTTGGCGGTGAAGGATTTTTTCGAACAGCTTAGAAAGTTCGCACAAGTTGGCAATGGGTCTCGTTTCGGAGGGAGAGGTAGGTGATCTAACTTTAGAGAGAGGACGCACTATAGCGCGTTTCCAGAGAGATGGGAAGTAGCCCAGATTGAGACAGCAGTTGAAAAAAGAGGTCAAAAGGTTACCAATATGAGAAAAGGACAAGGCAATAGCAAAGAGAGGTAATTGATCATAACCTGAGCGAAAGGAAACAGAAGGTGAAGAAGCCATCAAGGAGCGGAGGTTGTCGTTGGATATTTCAGTGAAACTAAAATGTGGTTCATTAGGGATTGTGGATAAGATGATATTGGAGAATTGAGATTGCGAACAGGAAGGATAACAATTTGAGACAGAGGAATAATGGGCATTCAAAAGATCGCGTGAAAAAAAGACAAGAGGTGAGGAAAGAGGCGATTCAACCAAACCAAGGTTGGCAAGTTCACGCCAAATCTTGGACGGATCAGAGGTTGTGCTCAATCTATTCATATAGAACTTCTCTCTGGCTCCCCTTAAATCGAGCGTGAGACGATTTCTGTAAAGCCTGTAAATGTGAAAGTCGAGAATGTTGCCAGATTTGCGCGCAGCATTGAAGAGACCGTTGCGATGCCGAATGCGGTTTGAAAGGTCGTCAGTAAGCCAAGGCGCTGACGGGCGAGACACACGAAAAGAATGAACAGGAGCATGTAGATCAAGACTAGCAGTAAAATCGTTAGTAATAGTGCTCAGGATGTTATCAATGTCAGATTCGCTCGAGCTTGTCGGACCAAAATCAGACGAGAAAGATGTAGAGAGCTTAGAAGTAAGAGTCAGAACGAACGCTTCCTCGTTAAATCTCTTGTAGCAGCGACGAACCAAAGTGCGACTCGTGAAGGACGGGACCTTGAAGGAATAGGATAACTCGATGAGATCGTGACCATTGATAAAAGGAGCGTTAGACTTTCGAAAAGATAAAACTTTATCCAAGTTGTCGACTATGAAAACGTCTAACCATGAGTCAGAGGAGCTGGTGTGAAAAGTCGAAGGAGATTCGACGATATTAAGCGACAACTGTGAGACAATACCTCTAAGGTGATTAGATTCATATGATGATGCGAGGAGGTTACAATTCAAGTCACCCGTAATTATGATGTTCCTATAACTATGCATAAATGTAGCGAGCACGTCGATGTAGTTACTGAAATTCTTGCCCCTCGGTCTGCGATACATGGTGGTGAATAAAAGAGGCTCGCACGTGCCATAACGGATGTCGAGAATAAGATATTCGGGTGCATTCGAGAAAGCGGAAGGCGACGACGCCAGAACGCGCGCCCGCAACGATTCATGCACGTAACAAGCAACACCGCCTCCCTCCCTGTTCTCTCTGTCTACACGCAACAAATAATAGCCAGGGATACGCACTAGATCATCGGAAATATGTGAGTGAAGCCAGGTCTCAGAAATCGAGATAATGTGAAAAAAATTGAACGGTAAGAAGGCTAGAATTGACTCAAGATGAGCAGGAAGGGAGCAAGCATTGAAGTGAGCAATTTCGAGACAATCATGTGAAACAGACAGAATAGGGCAAGAATCAACAAGTCACCGAAGCCCGCCTAAATCAGTCTCAGTAGTGATAAGAATTGGAGATTGACCATGGTCTTTACGGACATAGATCTGGCCATCTTTACACCATACGTGCTTAAAAGATAACTGTTTAGCCTTCTCACGAGTCCGGCGTAACAAATTATAAATATCTGTAGGAAGTAGCTCATTAATAAGGTGCCTTTTCATGCTGACGCTCGACGCTCGATTTGGGCGTCAAAACTGGTTACGTGAGCGTGACCAACTTCATCGGTAGAAGGCGAAATTCCAGCGTCAAATGGCAAAAGCTCAACTGTGTTCAGCTTTTACGCTTGACGCTTGTCGCTTGTTTCAGTCAATTGCTTGTCAATTGCAAATCATTGACTGTAAATAAATAAGTGTATACATCGTTACTGGTCACGTGACCAGTTTTGACGCCCAAATCAAGCGTCGAGCGTCAGCATGAAAAGGCCCCTTATGTGCCCGGGGACATATAGAGAAAACATCGCGGACAGTCAATCGACGCTTGCGGCACATAGCACCAAAAATGTAGTCACGAATCTCTCGCGACTTAAGCATGACAATAATTGATCGTGGTTTAGCAGCACGAACAGAGGCAGAGACAGTGCTAGGCGCCACATCATGCATCGCAGACGCATTGCTAACCCCTACCTCTCGAGTCTCAAGAACATCGGAAACAAGCTGTGATGTACCCAGCGCGCGAAAAACACAAGTAACAAGCTGTTCGGATGTGTCGGTTAGAGAACCTGGTATCCCGGAAATGATAATATGGGAAGTTCGTGAGACTCGAGACGAAAGAGATCGCGGAAGACGAGAGCCACTCAGGTCGCCTTCCAATTCACTCCTCAATTCGTTCTTTAAGTCGCTCTTTAAACAGATCTTCAAATCGCGCACTTCATTCGAGAGAGCGGCACACTGGTGCTCCAATTCCGCGATACGCTGGCTGTTGCGGTCGACACTTTTAGCCAAGTTATTTAGTTTATTTAGAGAGAGAGAGAGAGAGAGAGAGAGAGGGAGAGGGAGAGGGAGAGGGAGAGAGGGAGAGAGGGAGAGAGGGGGAGAGAGAGAGAGAGAGAGAGAGAGAGAGAGAGAGAGAGAGAGAGAGAGAGAGAGAGAGAGAGAGAGAGAGAGAGAGGGAGAGAGGGAGAGAGGGGGAGAGAGAGAGAGAGAGAGGGAGAGAGGGAGATTGATTGATTGATGGTTTATTTTATGCCATAGTCACAGACTTTAGGCAAATATGAATTACAATTTAGTATACAAAGAAAAGAAAAAACAAAAATAAAATAAATAATAGAATTACAATAAAAATCAAATATAAACTTAAAAAGAAAAAGTAATAAACATTGCACTTGTGGCAGATGGCAGGTACGCAACAAAGACAGAAAAGAATAAAAAATAAAAATAAAAATAAAAATGAAAAGTGACTTAATTAATGAAACGTAAAAGAAGCACGTTGACACCAGTAATCGGATATTGCACAGTAGTCAGAGGCCAACCAAACACTAGATAGAAGATCGCTCAAGCGAGAAAAGATAGTCGTAAAGTTTAGACTTGAAAGCAGCGACAGACGTTGCTGATACTACGTCAGTAGGAAGCGAGTTCCAGAAATAGACACCTGCAAGATGGAAGGACTTATGATATGCTTCGGTTCTGTGGATGGGAACATAGAAAGAATGAGGAACAGCAAGACGTGATGACCGCCTAACTTGGGGGTCAAGACCAGTAAAAATTTCAGAGATATAGGGAGGAGACATGTTATGGGACACTTTGTACATTTCAATGCCCAGAAAGTAAAGGCGTCGATGCTTGACTGTTAACCACTTCAGCCGATGTCGGTAGGGCGTGACATGTTCATCACGCCTTAAATTAAAAATAAAACGAACCGCGCAATTTAAAAGTCTCTGAAGCTTGGTGTTAAGTCCATCAGACACATCGTTGTACACAAGGGAGCAGTAATCTAATAAAGGCCAGATCAAAGTATTCACGAGTTTTACACGCAGATTAAATGATAGTGAATTTTTGTGAAATTTGAGCTTGTGCAATGTAAAATGCACCCTTTTCGAAATGTGCGAGACATGGCTTGTCCAAGATAAATCAGAGCGCATGATGACCCCGAGGTTGCGCGTCTCAGCAACAAATGGGATAGAAGTGCCATTAACAGAAATGAGAGGTAAGTCGCTAAGATTTAAATGCCTAACATGATTCTTGCTTCCAAGAATCAGGACTTTGGATTTCGCGAGATTGAGAGTCAGCCCATTGCACGCGGCGAACTCTGAAATGACACCCACATCGTAAGCAACGAGTTGTAAAGCGACATTCAGTTGACTAAGAGGAGTCGCACGGTAGATCTGCGTATCATCAGCAAATATGATACGCTCAGTGAACCTAAGGAAGGCGCCAATGTCATTTATAAAGAGAGAGAAAAGGAGAGGACCCAGTACGGATCCTTGCGGAACACCGGATGTGACGGACAGCCAGTCAGAGAACACTCCCTCAAGGTCAACAACAGCCTGAGATCGACCCGTAAGATAAGAAAAGATTAATTTCAGGGCAGAATCAGAAAACCCCAATCGCCTGAGTTTGGTAAGCAGTAAAAGATGACAGACTGTGTCAAAGGCTTTGCTGAAGTCGAAAAGGACGAGCATAAGCACCTCACCTATATCAACAGCGTACATAATGTCATGGAATAATCGAAGTAAGGCTGACTGGGTAGAATAACGCTTGCGATATCCTGACTGCCGAACATCAAGAAGATGATGAGTATCAATAAAGTTCGTGATTTGGCCATGAAGAATCCTTTCGAACAGCTTAGAGAGTTCGCACAAGTTGGCTATGGGCCTCGTGTCTGAGGGAGAAGCCGGAGATTTAACCTTAGACAGTGGGCGAAGTATGGCTCGTTTCCACAGTGGCGGAAAGTGACTGAGTTTAAGACAACTATTGAAAAGTGAGGTTATAAGATTGCCAATACAAGGTAGGGCCAAGGCTATGGCATAAAGTGGTAGTTGATCACAACCCGAAGCAAGAGAAACGGAAGATGAGGAAATGAAAGTACTAAGATCGTCAGATGTTATCTGAGAAAAGTTGAAGAGTGGTACATCTGGCACTGTAGATGAGATGATATCAGAAAATTGAGATTGAGAACATGGAGGAAAACAGTTAGAGATAGAGGCATAATGAGCATTTAGCATGTCACGTGAAAAGAAATTAAGTGGTGAGGATAAAGGTGATTCAACTAGGCCGAGATTAGTAAGCTCACGCCATAACTTGGACGGGTCGGAAATCGGGCTTAATCTCGCCATGTTAAAGTGCTCCCTGGCTCGTCTCAAATCATGAGTGAGTTCATTCCTATATTGTCTGTAAATGTGAAAATCTAACACACTACCAGATCTTCGAGCAGTACTGTATAAACTATTACGATGCCGAATTCTGCGAGCAAAAACCTCTGTAAACCATGGCGCTGATGGACGAGTAACACAAAAGGTACGAATAGGTGCATGCCTGTCCAAACTGGAGATGAAGTCTCTGACTACGGTATCCAAGATGCCATCCAAGTCAGACTCGCTGAGATCAGCACTGCCAAAATCTTCTGAAAAAGAAGAAGACAACATTGAGGTGAGAGTCCCAACGAATTCCTGGTCATCAAACTCTCTGAAATTCCGGCGAATCAAAGTACGTTTCGGAGGGGACGGGAGAGAGGGGGAGAGAGAGAGAGAGAGAGAGAGAGAGAGAGAGAGAGAGAGAGAGAGAGAGAGAGAGAGAGAGAGAGAGAGAGAGAGAGAGAGAGAGAGAGAGAGAGAGAGAGAGAGAGAGAGAGACTATTTGCGTGTCTTAATACACATGTTCTCCGGGGCGAAGCCCGGCGGGGCATGCTAGTAATAAATAATAAGAAATATCTAAACGCTCTGCAATTCAAAAATAATTTGAAACTTATAACTATTTCACAATTTATTAAGCCAATTTGTAAAAGTAATTATTACGAAGACGATCGTTAATTCTTATCGGAATTTTTAAATATCTTATTAAAAAATCGCTCTGTTAAGGACGTTCTCTCGTCTTTATACTAAAGAAAATCGATTTTCTTAGGATTTTCTTGAAACTGTGAATATACGTTAATTTAGGTGGGCTTTATGCGTGGTATAAATTTCAGTACCTCTTCCGGTATAAAAAATAAAGATACTGAACCTCAAACTTTAAAAGAAATTTTTTAATTTAATTTTTTTTAGTTTTGACATTTTTTCCTTATAGAACTCGACGAGAGGAGCAACTTTGGTCCTCTTGGCCAACCTCATATCTCTTACCGTTTGGCCTGGAAAACCTTTTCATTAGTAAAAGTTGAAACTTTGAGGCTCAGTATCTTTATTTTTTATACCGGAAGAGGTAATGAAATTTATACCACGCATAAAGCGCACCTAAATTAACGTATATTCACAGTTTCAAGAAAATCCTAAGAAAATCGATTTTCTCTAGTATAAGGACGAGAGAACGTCCTTAACTCGCATTTTTTAACAATAAGTAATACTAGTAGTTTTGAGCCACTTATTTCTAATCAATGTATTTTTATAAGCCAGACTGACATAAATGTTTTATATCACATAGCTGGATATATCGTAGCAAATATTCATAAAAATCAAAAGGTTTGCGATGTATGTATAAATGCTACCAAATCGAATACAATGATTAATTACTCTTATAATTTGTTAAGCAGAATCAAAATCAAAAAACGAAAATGCTACTTTTTTGTAAATATTAAAACTTGAAAAGTTTTTTTGTCACTAAATACAAAGAAATTGCATTTTCATTATCAGAATGCCACAATTTGAAAAGAAAAATTATTCTTCGTTATCATGCGTTTAGACTGAAGACCCGTTCAACAAAAATAAAATCGAATAAGAGTGTAACTTATGCCAGTAAAAGTGTAGCAATGCATGAATATGTCAAATAAAATATCTTTTATTCTTTGCTTTTATTTGATTTCGTTCTTTTTTATACTTTATTTTTATAGAGATACAATAATTGGCAGTTTTAGGATACATTCTTTCAAAAAATGTATGCATTATAAGTCATTTATATTACACTACATTTGTTTTGAAAAGTAGAAAATAAATTAACATGGATTTATTTTGTTTCAGATGCAATCATCTGCTGCCAATATACATCCAGCACTAAAAAATAAATTTAAAATATTATAAATCGAAAATGTGACAATGACCAAGTTCTACAAGATTTTTCTTATACATTTATTATACGCAAATTAATTTTACACGATTCGGAAATTTTTAAACACTTTTCATATATGCACATTTTTAAACATTTTCTTATTTATATATTTATTCTTTTAAGTTACATCTGTTTTTTATCATCAATATATATATGTAGGAGCAGTGAATAGAGACATTTTTAGTATAGAGATATTTCAGTACAGAGACATTCTGGTATAGAGACATTTTAGTGAGAAAGCGAGATTGGACAGAGATGGCGTGGGTGAAGCGTGTGTGGTGGCGAGCGTGAGAGAGAGAGGTGGGAGAGTCGGGCTAGGACGGTGATCGCGTGAGGACGTGTGGAGAGCGGTCTCGAGTTTTCGTTAGATTTTGCTAGAAGTTTTCCTCGCGCGGTGTGACGGAATATCGTTCTCGGTCAAAGATCCTACATATATATATATTTTACGAAAGAAACTCTTGTGCACCAATTACCACGTCTGGCTCTCATTCAGCCCGCTCCTCTACTATTCGTGAATTTCCAATAAAGCCTTATCTGTGCAACATTATATGATTAATAAAATATTAATCTATCTTGACAAATTTTTTCTTTTTAATTTACTTTTTATAAACTTCCTTATTATTCCTTTTAATACTACAATTTTATGTAAATATTTTTATTTTATATATTACACATATATTTTACTAGAATACAATAAGCACATACATACATACATATATACAGAGTGTTCCTTAAAGACCACGCACTAACTACATAGCGTTATTCCTTATCAAAAATTGAGTCGAAAAGTCCCGAACCATTTTTTTCCATAATACTTTACCAAGCTGTAATTATTGAGTAAAGTCAATCCAATCAGCGCCGACCTTTAGCCGGGCGCACGTCAGTGAGCCACGCGCCTGGTAGTGTGCGTGAGCGCTCCGCCGCTATACGTTCAACGCTACGCGGCGGCGGCGCGCGGCCCGGCCGCGGCGGTGCTTTGTCTTCGCGCGCGTCGCGTGGAATATTCTTATACGCATCGTAATAATAAAAATAATTTTTTCTTGCACTAAGAATTACATGTTACTTCTGTCAGAAGTATCTTCTTACAAAAAATTTCGATGAACTCTCGCTAAGACATAAACCATCTTCAACACACGAAGATTTAAACAAATACAAAAAAATAAACTGTGTATTTTACAAAAATTTTTTTCTAAACAATCCGTTTCGTTAGATATCTCTGCGTTAATTGAAATTAAATTTTGAAACATAGCACTTATTCAATCTTTCTACGAGATTCACCTAGTTACTCAGAAGTAATAAACTTTTTAAGAGAAATAACAATTAGATATTTAAATAATCTTATGTTTAAAAGAAAATACGTAAAACGTATTAAAAAATAATGAAAAATTTCTTCTTTTATGAGAAAACGATTTATCTTAAATCAAGAATAACGCTTTTCAGATGTACAATTTAAAACTTAAAGTAAATGAGAGCAAAACGCCGATTTTATAGCGAATAATAAGTCGCTCATTTGCTGCAACAATGACAAAACTCAAAAATCGCTCTTTTTAAGTTATTCGTACAAGGAAAAAACACAGTTAAATCACAGTTAAATCGGTTTTACAAACTCACCCGAGAGAACAGTTGTGTCGCTATTGTGCCAAATCATTTAGTGAATTATGTAGGTTGCAATACTGTCTTATCTCAGTCGATCTCAGTTGTCATTTTTTCGTGTAGTGAGAACATCGTAAAAGTTGCAAAAAGAGTAACTTGCCAATACGGCATTTTAAAATTCTCATAGAAAGTTATAACAATTCAAAACTTTAAAACGTATCTCTTGAAAAATCACAATTTTTTAGTTATGTCACTGTTGCAGCAAATGGGCGAATAAAATAATAACACATTTAATAATTTAAAACAAAATACAATTCAAATGTATCGTATTTCGGTCTTAGTTTAGCCTTTCTTCAGTATAAAAAAAAGGATAAGGAATTTTACTTTATATACCCCAAGGGGCCTTAAAGAGCGTTTTGAAGGGACGTACCCAACCCTAACCTCCATTTTCATCCACTACCTTACTGTTTCCTTCTTTGGACCAACAGTTTAACGTCTCTTCCGAAAGACGGAGCCCAGTTTTCTCCGCATCTTGCACGGAGGGGCGCGGTTTTTTCGGAAAAAAACTTTTCCATGATTCATGGCTCTAGTGGACTCGAACCTGGTTCTTCAGATTACGAGCCTGGCGCTCTACCACTAGACCACACCGCCGCCCGCCTTTCTTCAGTATAATATTTCGCAATTATCTTAAATCTAATCGTCAACAACGCATAAATAAAAATAAAATGTAGTCATATTCGTAAAACATAGGTCGGCAGTGTAGTTGTTAGAAAAGGTTGAACATAAAGCAAATCACGTGAATAACTGCTGCCTTTTAAATAAAATGAGATTACAAAGTTAGCTGCAATTCGTATAAGTTTTTTTCATAAAGATGTGAAATTCACTTACCAGACGGTCAATCTCGTGATAATCTACTGTGTCTGGTTTCAGTAACGAAACAATGCTTATGAGTTAACATCAACGCACGGCCTGTGAAGCCCTAGACTCAAGCGCAAGGTGAAATGAGTACAGACAAATATCATGAAACATTATAATATAATACATATTATGTATGTACAATAAAATAACACTATTAAATAAATAAAAATAAATTAACAAATAAAACAGACTACAGATGTCAATTGTGTGGAAGTCTCTCGACACAATAAAAGAATAATAATCATTAGAAAGATTTTTTATTTATTAGTTTATTTCATCTTGTGCTCGATTCTAGTTCTTCAGTTTGTGCGTTGATGTTAACTCATAAGCATTGTTTCGTTACTGAAACCAGACACAGTAGATTATCACGAGATTGACCGTCTGGTAAGTGAATTTCACATCGTTATGAAAAAAACTTATACGAATTGCAGCTAACTTTGTAATCTCATTTTATTTAAAAGGCAGCAGTTATTCACGTTATTTGCTTTATGTTCAACCTTTTCTAACAACTACACTGCCGACCTATGTTTTACGAATATGACTACATTTTATTTTTATTTATGCGTTGTTGACGATTAGACTTAAGATAATTGCGAAATATTATACTGAAGAAAGGCTAAACTAAGACCGAAATACGATACATTTGAATTGTATTTTGTTTTAAATTATTAAATGTGTTATTATTTATTCGCCCATTTGCTGCAACAGTGACATAACTAAAAAATTGTGATTTTTCAAGAGATACGTTTTAAAGTTTTGAATTGTTATAACTTTCTATGAGAATTTTAAAATGCCGTATTGGCAAGTTACTCTTTTTGCAACTTTTACGATGTTCTCACTACACGAAAAAATGACAACTGAGATCGACTGAGATAAGACAGTATTGCAACCTACATAATTCACTAAATGATTTGGCACAATAGCGACACAACTGTTCTCTCGGGTGAGTTTGTAAAACCGATTTAACTGTGATTTAACTGTTTTTTCCTTGTACGAATAACTTAAAAAGAGCGATTTTTAGTTTTGTCATTGTTGCAGCAAATGAGCGACTTATTATTCGCTATAAAATCGGCGTTTTGCTCTCATTTACTTTAAGTTTCAAATTGTATGTACATACATCTGAAAAGCGTTATTCTTGATTTAAGATAAATCGTTTTCTCATAAAAGAAGAAATTTTTCATTATTTTTTAATACGTTTTACGTATTTTCTTTTAAACATAAGATTATTTAAATATCTAATTGTTATTTCTCTTAAAAAGTTTATTACTTCTGAGTAACTAGGTGAATCTCGTAGAAAGATTGAATAAGTGCTATGTTTCAAAATTTAATTTCAATTAACGCAGAGATATCTAACAAAACGGATTGTTTAGAAAAAAATTTTTGTAAAATACACAGTTTATTTTTTTGTATTTGTTTAAATCTTCGTGTGTTGAAGATGGTTTATGTCTTGGCGAGAGTTCATCGAAATTTTCTGTAAGAAGGTACTTCTGACAGAAGTAACATGTAATTCTTAGTGCAAGAAAAAATTATTTCTATTATTACGATGCGTATCAAGAGACACGGTAGTGTCTCGTGCCAAGTACACGCGGAGCGAGACCGACCGTGACTCTTTTACGCGACGCGACGGGTTGCGAGTATACGAGATGTTGAGATCTCGATAACGAGTGAACGGATCAAGTTCTAAGTAGGCTTGATCGATAGTTGGGGTCAAAATAAGGGGAGTATCTCCTATATAATTTTCCGCTACGTGCCCTACGAGCGGAGATATTGCGACGCAAAGTCCAAATGTGGAAATTTTTTAATTAAGGTAGCTGTCTCGCTAAGTGCTAGTCATGTGACTGTTTGTAGGTTTTCACGTTCAGAAATATATTTCAGGCAATTTTTGCTAAGGGAAAAATAATTCAATGAATTATGGTGTAAAATATTTCATACGTGACAAAGTATGTTACTTTTTCCAAATTCTGTGATTTTTCTCATTTGACTCCGTTTTGATCAGCTGATCATGCGAGTCGTCGAGAAAAGTTACAAGTGAGGTTACATCTCCTTGTCGATTGAATTTTGACAATTACTGAGAAAGGGTTTCTAAATGCATGACAGGGGTGTCAATCACTATCCAATTCGGCTAAGAAAGACGAGCCCCATAACCTGCAACTACAGTAATTAGCCAGCGGCGTTTCCAAGTCTTCCCAACCTCACCTCGACCAAAAAATGTCTGCTCGATTACCGCATTTTCACTAAAATAAACTAAAAAATTAGCAGCGAAATCTCCGGTAAACTATATATTTTATGGTTGCATCGGATTCTTCGAAATCTAATGTACAAAAAGCAATGTTTTTTCTCACTTCATCTAATCGAAAAATGCGAAAATATGTGATTGAAACCGTGATAGAGCCTTCTTTTTCTGGCCGTCTGTATATGAAGTAATGCAAAATTTGTGATTTTCGAGATCGATTTTCTAGAGTAAATAGTCGGTAAGGAGCCACAGAAAAAATCGACTGCAAAGCTGATCATATAATTTGATATAAAATCCGAAATCGAACACTTTATCTAATACATGCCCTGACGAGACAGCTACCTTAAGATACTACTTCTAACGCCGACGTCTTATGACATATATATATAAAAACGGGGAAATGTCACTTTCACTTTTTCGACGCTGGCGGCGCAGGTATCGCCAGTTCCGATATCGCGCGCGTATTTCGAACGATCTAGTAGGTGAATTAAAGGTCGATAGACTTATCGGTCAGGAGGAAGATTTCTATTTAGGTAAATTAGGTACATATATAATATATATTGATTCTTATGAATCAAGCTTGAATTCGATGTTTAGGGTTGCCCATGACATATGGTTGCCCAGGTTGCCGATGACGAGGTCCAGATAGTGCGCTTCATAGTTTTCGGTGTCCAGGTGTAATAATACGTTGAATTCGATGTCTACGTGTTCCAGGTTGTCGATGACGAGGTCCACATAGTGTGCTCCGTAGTTTTCGGTGTCTACGTGTATTAATACTTTAAATTCGATGTCCACGTGTCCCAGGTTGTCGATGACGGGATCCAGATAGTGCGCTTCATAGTTTTCGGTGTCCAGGTGAATCATACGTTGAATTCGATGTCTAGGTGTCCCAGGTTGCCGATGACGAGGTCCACATAGTGCGCTCCGTAGTTTTCGGTGTCCAGGTGTAATCGTACGTTGAATTCGATGTCAAGGTGTCCCAGGTTGCCGATGACGGGTTCACATAGTGCGCTCCGTAGTTTTCGGTGTCTACGTGTATTAATACCTTGATATCGATGTCCACGTGTCCCAGGTTGCCGATGACGGGATCCAGATAGTGCGCTTCATAGTTTTCGATGTCCAGGTGTAATCGTACGTTGAATTCGATGTCAATGTGTCCCAGGTTGGCGATGACGAGGTCCATATAATGCGCTCCGTAGTTTTTGGTGTCTACGTGTATTAATACCTTGAAATTGATGTCTAGGTGTCCCAGGTTGCTGATGACGAGGTCCAGATAGCGCGCTACGTAGTTTTTGGTGTCTAGGTGTAATAATACCTCGAATTCGATGTCTACGTGTCCCAGGTTGCCGATGACGAGGTTCACATAATGCTAGTTTTTGGTGTCTAAGTGTATTAATAAATTTAAATCCGAATGCAGGACACGTAGATATCGAATTCGAGGTATGTACACGTAAACACCGAAAACTACGGAGCGCCCCATACAGCACAGATGTTTGCAGAAAGCTTCCAGAAAGGTTTCAAAAACATTTCAACCTTTCACATTTCATGTGTAACATCTCTGAAAGAATTCTGCAATATGTCATATAAAATGTTGCAATAGAAATGTTTTTTAAACCTTTCACATGAAGATAATTTTTCAAAACTTTTAGTTGAGTTATCTCTGAATCGTTTCATATGAAATAATTTTATAAATCTTTCAGTTGAGCTGTTTCTAAAACTTTTCTCACGCAATAAATTTGAAAACGTTCAGCTGATTTATTTCTGAATTGTTTTATATGAAATGATTTTGTAAACCTTTCAGTTGAGCTGTTTCTGAAACCTTTCTCACGCAATAAATTTGAAAACTTTCAATTAAGTAATTTCTGAATCGTTTCATATGAAACAATTTTGTAAACCCTTCAGTTGAGCTGTTTCTGAAACCTTTCTCACGTAATGAAAATTTTTAATTAAGTTATTTCGGAAACATTTCATAAAATATAATTTTGCAAACCTTTCAGTTGAGTTTTCGATGAAACTTTATACACATCTAGGAGAAGTAAATATAGACGAATTTAGGAATTTTCAATTGCAGCCCTAAAAACCACACCCATCATATGTAGAGCTTTATGCTTTTCTCAGATATAAATTATTAATATTATATATTATGTAATGATATACGAATCTTTTATATTAACCCGTTGTGGTCACACCTCCTAAAAATAACGTAGTAGTCACACGGGGTCCAATGGACCCCACAACAGTTGCCATTTGCGTTCTTTTTGATGTATCGATCGACTCAAACCTTGAACTGGAATTTAGTTTATGACTTTCTCTTTATAATCCAATAATTTAAAAAATTTTTTATGTTGAAAAAACACGAGAAACAATTTTTTTTCGAGAAATTTGACTTTTTTTACAAAAATATTAATCAAAATTTTTTTAGATAAAGCAAAAAAACTTTATACGTTTTACCCTCAAAATAGTATCTATACTTTTAAGGAAAAAAAGCCTGGGGTCCACTGGACCCCATGTAATCACAACGGGTTAATATTTATAATATATCAATTGTTGTTGCATTGTTTTTAATATTTGCCAGTTAATAAATAATTTCAAATTTTTGAACATTAAAGATGCTTATATACGATATGAACATAAGCTAGAAGGAATTAAGCATCAGAACCAGAGGATCGTCACTAGCCCGTTCGATCATGGAAGTCAAGCAACATTGAGTGCGGTTACTACTTGGATGGGTGACCGCCTGAATAAAAAAAATACGGCAATATATTTCGGAAACCTTTCAACACACTTTCTCAGAAAGGTTTCAAGTGCGAGAATCGCGGACATTTTGCTATTCCAGAGCTGTCTCAGAGATGTTGCAGAAACATTTTGAAATATTTATGACATGTTTCAACTCCATCAGATAAAACATTTTTTAAATATCTCTGAAAGGTTTCAGATATATTTTTGTAAATTTTCAGCACGGTTTCAGAAAGGTTTCAAGTGCAAGAATCGCGGACATTTTGCTATTCCAGAGATGTCTCAGAGCTGTTGCAGAAATGTTTTGAAATATTTATGAGATGTTTCAACCTATCTAATAAAACATTTCTTAGATATTTCTGAAAGGTTCTTGTGCTGTATGGGGCACTATGTGGAACTCGTCATCGGCAACGTGGGACACCTAGACATCGAATTCAACGTACGATTACACCTGGACACCGAAAACTATGAAGCGCACTATCTGGAACCCGTCATCGGCAACCTGGAACACGTGGACATCGAATTCAAGGTATTAATACACCTGGACACCAAAAACTATGGAGCGCACTATCTGGACCTTGTTATCGGCAACCTGGGACACCTACTCATCGAATTCAAGCTTGATTCATAAGAATTGACTTTAAAATTCCCTAGCGGCAGAATTAAAATTATGTCGTGACATAACAAAAATTCGCTGAATTAAAATTATGTCTAGACATAATAAAAATTGGACGAATAATAGTAACCTTTCGAAAGTAGAGGTTTTAAGCTTGAAATTTAAATTTTATTCATTTTTAACAAAGTTACAGCTGCTCAAATTTTGCTTATTTTTAAAGATAAATTTAGTGTTCCTTCAATTTTTTTGAGAAATGTATAATTTACTTTTACTTAAATATTATTAATTTTTTTTGTTGTTATTGCTAATTAAAAAATAAACAATAAAAATGTTTTGCAGATTCTTGCTTAACACTATAAAATAGGTGATATCAGTACAAAATTACCTTTTTCAAAAAAGGTAAAAAAAAGTGCCAAGTACACGCAATGTATTTTGTAAATTCAAAAATCTAAGCGGTTTATATCTTTTTCACAAAAATATCAAGAGACACGGTAGTGTCTCGCGCCAAGTATACGCGGAGCGAGACCGACCGTGTCTCTTTTACGCGACGCGACGGGTTGCGAGTACCCGAGATGTTGAGATCTCGATAACGAGTGAACGGATCAAGTTCTAAGTAGGCTTGATCGATAGTTGGGGTAAAAATAAGGGGGGTATCTCCTATATAATTTTCCGCTACGTGCCCTACGAGCGGAGATATTGCGACGCAAAGTCCAAATGTGAAAATTTTTTATTAAGATACGTCGTCTACTCATCATTATATATATATATATATATATATATATATATATATATATATATCACGTGATCAGAGAAAATGTCCCTTTCACTTTTTCGACACTGGCGGCGCAGGTATCGCCAGTTTCGATATCGCGCGCGTATTTCGAACGATCTAGTAGGTCAATTATTAAAGGTCGATAGACTTATCGGTCAGAAGAAAGATTTCTATTTAGCTAAATTTAAATATACAGGGTGTCACCGAATCCTTGGTACTTTTCTCAGATTTAGATAGAGCGAGCCAAACTGAGTCGAAAAGTCCTGTACCATTTTGCAATTTTTGCAATAGTTTCTGAGTTATTAATGATTAAAAATCGCCGTATTAGCCCGCCCACCGCCAAATCCAAGCGCGCGGCGAGAAGCGGCCGCCCCGCGGTCGGCGCGCGGGCAGTTGTTTACTACAAGCGGCGATGATCACGCACGAGCGGCGCGTAACGCCGGGCCCCCGTCCTGAGCGATGATAGTTTCACGCATTTTTTTAAATAGAAAGAAAATATTTTAACATAAAAGAATTTTTTGTGCGTACGTATGTACATACGTGTGTACATGCATACACAGGAAAATATCAATTGCACTGTTTTAAAAAGCGATTACTCAATTTATTTTTTTTCTTTTAGTAAGTAACGGTTGTCTTTAAGGAAAAATATTTTCTTGATAATAGTCTTAAAATGTACAAATTTTAGAAAGAGTCTTTATCATGTACTCGAAAGAAGAATTTATACTCCTTCAAAGAACATAATAAAATTTTATCGAAGAAAAATCAAAATTATAAATAAAGTAATATGAGGACCCTCGAGATTAAAGTAGGAGAAGACAAGGCTGTGAGGAAGATGTCAGACGCAGATCACAGTGCGTAATATCAGAAATTTATTCGTCGTTTTGATACATTACATCGATCCGTACGTTTCGGTTCAGTTTTGAGCCATCTTCAGCGGTAGTTACAGAAATTAAGTTACACGTTCTCCGTACCGTATGGTGAGTGTACTGATTCCAAGTATCAGAAACATAGACCAATTGATTCATATCTGTAAATTTGTTTAATTAATGTTGAGATATTAAAAAGATCCCTTAAGAAATTCACCATTCGGTCTGAGAAACGTGGAATACAAAGCCATGTGCAATACTCTCTGCGAGAAGACGTGACGATCTTATCGACACGACACATGCACAGCAATGATATGAAAGATCTTGCAAGAAGAGGCATGTCGTAGGTCAACACACCGGCGAGGATTATAACAAAGCACGATTTGACACCGTCTCAAAATGACACGGATTTTTTGCATCATGCATATGTCACGGTTTTGAGCAAATTGTAATCCATGCTCATGAACTTTGGTCGTTGGCAAATCGGGGTTTTACTATTGATACATGTAATCTTGTGACGGTGTCAAATTGTGCTTTGTTATAATCCTCGCCGGTGTGTTGACCTACGACATGCCTCTTCTTGCAAGACCCTTCACATCATTGTGTGTCGTATCGACAAGATCGTCAAGTCTTCTCGCAGAGAGTATTCATTATGTACATGGCTCTGTATTCCACGTTTTTCAAGACAAATAATGAGTTTCCTAAGGGATCTTTTTAATATCTCAACATTATTTGAACAAATTTACAGATATGGATCAATTGGTCTATGTTTCTGATACTTTGAATCAGCAAACTCATCATACGGTACGGAGAACGTGTAACTTAACTTCTGTAACTACCGCTGAAGATGGCTCAAAGCTGAGCCGAAACGTACGAATCGATGTAACGTATCAAAACGACGAATAAATCAGTTATTTTTGATATTACGCACTGTGATCTGCGTCTGACCCTCATAGCCTTGACTTCTCTTATCAAAATAATTAGCAAATTAAATTTTTGTTTTAATTTTATATTTTTAACTGAAGAACTGAATAATTAGAATTTAGAATATTATTTATTTTAAGTAATATTATCAAGAAAACATTTTTTGTAAAGATCATCGTTACTTAAAAGAAGGGAAAACTGGTTGTCTTAGCATTAGAATGATATTTTTTTTGCGTGTGCGTATACGGCACGCCATTTTACTATTTAATATCATCATAAAAATTCTACCAAATTAAATTGATACTCAAAGAAAAGAAATTATTATTACGTCTAGACATATAATTCATCGAATTATTATTAAGCTATAATTGAAAATGCAGAATTACAGTTATGTCTAGACAAAATATTAATTCTGAATTTATTTTACGTTATGACATAAAAAATTTTCGGGAATTAAAATTATGTACATAATTGTAATTCCCGAATTTTACTTATGTACGCAATTTTAATACTTGAATTTCTATTATGTACACCATTGTAATTCTGGAATTACTTCTTTTTCTTTTGGTAAGTAACAGGGTTCTTTAAGAAATAATATTTTCTTGATAATTATCTTAAAATGTATTCATCACAAATTTTAGAAAAAGTCTTTATTATGTACTGGAAAAGAGAATTTATACTCTTTCAAAGAACATTATAAAATTTATAAGCGGTATTATTTGACCAAACTGACGTTGCGTATAATGTCGTACAATTACATTAATTCAATCCACATAACTGTTCTTCAATATTTATAATCATGGATCGCGATATAAGATCGCGAGCCAAAAAATAATTCAAAACAGAAGTCGTTTTCGTTCGACCCAACTGGCCAATAATTTATTAATTTCACAACGTTTCGGCTGCAATTTCAGCCCTTCTCAAGTGAATAATCACGTCATCAACCATCAATAACCGCATACAAAAATCCATTACATTGCTGACATCGTGCCCAAACTACGTCATACATACGTAAAGCTAAAAGGCAAAAAAACTAACGATAGTCAATAAGATAAAATAATCGCTCAGAAGTCATAAAATGAAAAATAAAAATTAAATAAAAATTGAAATAAATAAAAGTAAAAGGTGTACAAAGTAAAAACAGCAGGCTTACATATTCTGTGCGTTTATTGTGTCGGTCATTTAGTATGACTTCGACTGTCACGTTGTACGGATGTGTTCGCAGAGATGGCTTACGATGTCTTCTCGTCCCATGCTTTTTCTGTTTTTATTTTTTGACGCACAGAATATGTAAGTTGCTGTTTTTACTTTTGTACACCTTTTACTTTTATTTATTTCAATTTTTATTTAATTTTTATTTTTTATTTTATGACTTCTGAGCGATTATTTTATCTTATTGACTATCGTTAGTTTTTTCGCCTTTTAGCTTTACGTAGGGTAAACTCGGATGTGCGTACACTAGTCGAAATAACAATATTGTGAATATTATATTAGATATTATTTACTTTCGACTGCCTGCAAAGTTTTTCATGTGTCCGCTAAAAGCTGCTATAACGTCGAATAAATTACAGTTAAGCTGCCATAATCAACGTTACACACATAATTAAGGTATGTAAATTGTAATTTGACCTATAATTTGTGTTTCTATTTTCACTATTTATTTATAAATACTATGGTCATCTTTTCCTCACAGTTTGGGTAAGATGGCCTACCTGCTCGCTTGGAATGAAGAAAGAATGGTGCACCATATTAAAATGATGCAAAAGCATGGTTTTCTGCTTGCTCCAGATGATCCTCGTACACTGGCTTATAATTTTGCTAATCAACTTGAAATCAAACACAAATTCAATAATGAAACTCAAAAAGCTGGATGAGTGACTTTATTCATTTTTGTTTAGACATCCTGATGTTTCTGTACGCAAATCAGAAAGTTTATCTCTTGTCAGAAGTCTTTGTAATGAAAGTAGTTTGGATTCAATGCATTCGCTGCAATGAAACCGTAAATGTCCCGTAATACTATGGCCATCTTTTCCTTAAAGGTCAGATAAAATGGCCAATGCATATGTTGTAATACTTTGATAATATAAAATTTATGTTAAGTGTTTTCTTCTTAATTTCGATAGTTTTACGTACTTTAAGCTTCAGCGAAGGGATATACCAAACACTGTTAAAAAATAATAAAAATAAATGTATGTTTTTTGCATTTTAAAAAACTATGGCCATCTTACCCGAGTTTACCCTATGCATGACGTAGTTTGGGCACGATGTCAGCAATGTAATGGATTTTTGTATGCGGTTATTGATGGTTGATGACGTGATTATTCACTTGAGAAGGGCTGAAATTGCAGCCGAAACGTTGTGAAATTAATAAATTATTGGCCAGTTGGGTCGAACAAAAACGACTTCTGTTTTGAATTATTTTTTGGCTCGCGATCTTATATCGCGATCCATGATTATAAATATTGAAGAACAGTTATGTGGATTGAATTAATGTAATTGTACGACATTATACGCAACGTCAGTTTGGTCAAATAATACCGCTTATAAATTTTATAATGTTCTTTGAAAGAGTATAAATTCTCTTTTCCAGTACATAATAAAGACTTTTTCTAAAATTTGTGATGAATACATTTTAAGATAATTATCAAGAAAATATTATTTCTTAAAGAACCCTGTTACTTACCAAAAGAAAAAGAAGTAATTCCAGAATTACAATGGTGTACATAATAGAAATTCAAGTATTAAAATTGCGTACATAAGTAAAATTCGGGAATTACAATTATGTACATAATTTTAATTCCCGAAAATTTTTTATGTCATAACGTAAAATAAATTCAGAATTAATATTTTGTCTAGACATAACTGTAATTCTGCATTTTCAATTATAGCTTAATAATAATTCGATGAATTATATGTCTAGACGTAATAATAATTTCTTTTCTTTGAGTATCAATTTAATTTGGTAGAATTTTTATGATGATATTAAATAGTAAAATGGCGTGCCGTATACGCACACGCAAAAAAAATATCATTCTAATGCTAAGACAACCAGTTTTCCCTTCTTTTAAGTAACGATGATCTTTACAAAAAATGTTTTCTTGATAATATTACTTAAAATAAATAATATTCTAAATTCTAATTATTCAGTTCTTCAGTTAAAAATATAAAATTAAAACAAAAATTTAATTTGCTAATTATTTTGATAAGAGAAGTCAAGGCTATGAGGGTCAGACGCAGATCACAGTGCGTAATATCAAAAATAACTGATTTATTCGTCGTTTTGATACGTTACATCGATTCGTACGTTTCGGCTCAGCTTTGAGCCATCTTCAGCGGTAGTTACAGAAGTTAAGTTACACGTTCTCCGTACCGTATGATGAGTTTGCTGATTCAAAGTATCAGAAACATAGACCAATTGATCCATATCTGTAAATTTGTTCAAATAATGTTGAGATATTAAAAAGATCCCTTAGGAAACTCATTATTTGTCTTGAAAAACGTGGAATACAGAGCCATGTACATAATGAATACTCTCTGCGAGAAGACTTGACGATCTTGTCGACACGACACACAATGATGTGAAGGGTCTTGCAAGAAGAGGCATGTCGTAGGTCAACACACCGGCGAGGATTATAACAAAGCACAATTTGACACCGTCACAACATTGCATGTATCAATAGTAAAACCCCGATTTGCCAACGACCAAAGTTCATGAGCATGGATTACAATTTGCTCAAAACCGTGACATATGCATGATGCAAAAAATCCGTGTCATTTTGAGACGGTGTCAAATCGTGCTTTGTTATAATCCTCGCCGGTGTGTTGACCTACGACATGCCTCTTCTTGCAAGATCTTTCATATCATTGCTGTGCATGTGTCGTGTCGATAAGATCGTCACGTCTTCTCGCAGAGAGTATTGCACATGGCTTTGTATTCCACGTTTTTCAGACCGAATGGTGAATTTCCTAAGGAATCTTTTTAATATCTCAACATTAATTAAACAAATTTACAGATATGAATCAATTGGTCTATGTTTCTGATACTTGGAATCAGTACACTCACCATACGGTACGGAGAACGTGTAACTTAATTTCTGTAACTACCGCTGAAGATGGCTCAAAACTGAACCGAAACGTATGGATCGATGTAATGTATCAAAACGACGAATAAATTTCTGATATTACGCACTGTGATCTGCGTCTGACATCTCCCTCACAGCCTTGACTTCTCCTATTTTAAACTCGAGGGTCCTCATATTACTTTATTTATAATTTTGATTTTTTTTCGATAAAATTTTATTATGTTCTTTGAAGGAGTATAAATTCTTCTTTCGAGTACATGATAAAGACTCTTTCTAAAATTTGTACATTTTAAGACTATTATCAAGAAAATATTTTTCCTTAAAGACAACCGTTACTTACTAAAAGAAAAAAAATAAATTGAGTAATCGCTTTTTAAAACAGTGCAATTGATATTTTCCTGTGTATGCATGTACACACGTATGTACATACGTACGCAAAAAAAATTCTTTTATGTTAAAATATTTTCTTTCTATTTAAAAAAATGCGAGAAACTATTATCGCTCAGGACGGGGGCCCGGCGTTACGCGCCGCTCGTGCGTGATCATCGCCGCTTGTAGTAAACAACTGCCCGCGCGCCGACCGCGGGGCGGCCGCTTCTCGCCGCGCGCTTGGATTTGGCGGTGGGCGGGCTAATACGGCGATTTTTAATCATTAATAACTCAGAAACTATTGCGAAAATTGCAAAATGGTACATGACTTTTCGACTCAGTTTGGCTCGCTCTATCTAAATCTGAGAAAAGTACCAAAGATTCGGTGACACCCATAATATATATTGATTCTTATGAATCAAGCTTGAATTCGATGTTTAGGTATCCCAGGTTGCCGATGACGAGATACAGATAGTGCGCTTCATAGTTTTCGGTGTCCAGGTGTAATCGTACGTTGAATGCGATGTCTAGGTGTCCCAGGTTGCCGATGACGATGTCTAGATAGTGAGCTCCGTAGTATTCGGTGTCTACGTGTATTAATACATTGAATTCGATTTCTAGGTGTCCCAGGTTGCTGATGACGAGGTCCACATAGTGCGCTCCGTAGTTTTCGGTGTCTACGTGTATTAATACCTTGAATTCGATGTCCACGTGTCCCAGGTTGCCGATGACGGGATCCAGATAGTGCGCTTCATAGTTTTCGGTGTCCAGGTGTAATCGTACGTTGAATGCGATGTCTAGGTGTCCCAGGTTGCCGATGACGATGTCTAGATAGTGAGCTCCGTAGTATTCGGTGTCTACGTGTATTAATACATTGAATTCGATTTCTAGGTGTCCCAGGTTGCTGATGACGAGGTCCACATAGTGCGCTTCGTAATTTTCGGTGTCCAGGTGTAATAATACGTTGAATTCGATGTCTACGTGTTCCAGGTTGCCGGTGACGAGGTCCACATAGTGCGCTCCGTAGTTTTTGGTGTCTACGTGTATTAATACCTTGAATTCGATGTCCACGTGTCCCAGGTTGCCGATGACGGGATTCAGATAGTGCGCTTCATAGTTTTCGGTGTCCAGGTGTAATAATACGTTGAATTCGATGTCTACGTGTTCCAGGTTGCCGATGACGAAGTCCACATAGTGCGCTCCGTAGTTTTTGGTGTCTACGTGTATTAATACGTTGAATTCGATGTCTAGGTGTTCCAGGTTGCCGATGACGAGGTACAGATAGTGCGCTTCATAGTTTTCGGTGTCCAGGTGTAATAATACGTTGAATTCGATGTCTACGTGTTCCAGGTTGCCGATGACGAGGTCCACATAGTGCGCTCCGTAGTTTTCGGTGTCTACGTGTATTAATACCTTGAATTCGATGTCCACGTGTCCCAGGTTGCCGATGACGGGATCCAGATAGTGCGCTTCATAGTTTTCGGTGTCTACGTGTATTAATACATTGAATTCGATTTCTAGGTGTCCCAGGTTGCTGATGACGAGGTCCACATAGTGCGCTCCGTAGTTTTCGGTGTCTACGTGTATTAATACTTTGAATTCGATGTCCACGTGTCCCAGATGGCTGATGACGGGATCCAGATAGTGCGCTTCATAGTTTTTGGTGTCCAGGTGTAATCGTACGTTGAATGCGATGTCTAGGTGTCCCAGGTTGCCGATGACGATGTCTAGATAGTGAGCTCCGTAGTTTTCGGTGTCTAGGTGTAATAATACGTTGAATGCGATGTCTAGGTGTCTCAGGTTGTCGATGACAATGTCTAGATAGTGAACTCCGTAGTTTTCGGTGTCTACGTGTATTAATACATTGAATTCGATTTCTAGGTGTCCAAGGTTGCTGATGACGAGGTCCACATAGTGCGCTTCGTAATTTTTGGTGTCCAGGTGTAATAATACGTTGAATTCGATGTCTAGGTGTCCCAGGTTGCCGATGACGATGTCTAGATAGTGAGCTCCGTAGTTTTCGGTGTCCAGGTGTATTAATACCTTGAATTCGATGTTCACGTGTCCCAGGTTGCCGATGACGGAATTCAGATAGTTAGATTTAATTCATACAATTTTTATTATGTGTACACATAATTTGTTTTTGAATGAATGTAAAACGTATTTGTTACAATATCTATCCATTGTTGAAAATCGATATGCGCGACAAAAGCTCTTGTATATCATTAATTATGTTATTATTTATTATATATATTTCTATCCATATATTTTCAGTATTATTATTGTTACATTAGAAAAATTATTAGCATTTAGGATACGAATCTTTTTCCGTTAGTTTGTAAGTTTCATGATTAAAAAGATCATGTCGTATTATTAACATATACCTAAGATTTATAGAATCGTTATTAATTTTATTATATATTTCAATTGCGCGAATCTTAAATATATTTTGTAAAAATTATGCATAATATTCCTATGCAAGGATACTTTGTTTAATTATTTCTTCCTATTGCATTTAAGTATATAGAAAAATATACAATTTTTATGTGTTTGCACTTCATATTTAATGAGCAGGCAATTAAATATATATGATTCAATTTGCACTACGTTTACATGACACCGTTAATCGGGTTTTATAACATCGGTAGTTGTCAGGAAGACCAATCGTAATCATTCTTCAGAAGAATGGAATAGTTGTGATTGACTGGCCTAAGAACTACCGATGTTATAAAACCCGATCAACAGTGCCATGTAAACGTAGTCTGTCTCTTTGTAGACTCACATAGTTATATACTTTTAAATCTTTTTTTTTTCTAAAATTCAATCAATTGAATAGCAAAAACTACGTTATCATATTATATATTTTTGGTACGTAATGTGCAAATGTATTTTAAAATGAAGATTATATATTTTTTACTGAATTATTTACACACACGTGCGGTTTCAGAGAATCATTTTTCGCCAACTGAAATATGTTCCTACTCAACTGTCAAAATATGAAAGATATTTTTATCTAGTTGTGACATTCGCTTGAATTCCCGAAATAATTTTCAAGGATGTGAGTACGAATATATATATCGTATTATTTAATATTTATAATTAATAGAAAATTATAAACGATGCGTTATATATGAGAAATTTGACAGAATTGCTTTTATCAAATAGAATTAATTTGCGATTAGTTGAAGGAAATAAAAGAATAAACAAATCATGTAAGTTTCAGACACGTGTTACAGGTGTCCATCTGTAATTATCAAAAACATCGATACCTGTAGATATCGGTACATATACAATTGCGAACAACACTCATTGTCAGTAAGACACGCGAATAAAAATAAATAAAAAATTTTACAGTTAACGACTTATTAACATTAATCATGCTATATTGCGATTATGTTTTATGTTAAAATTGAAAAATATATACAAGGTGTACAACTAAAAGGGTTACTGATTATTATTTTAAAAAAACTAAGCAAAATATTAAATTGTTGTTTTCTTTAGAAATAATAGTCCGTAACACTTTCAGCTTCATACCTTGTATAATACTGTTTATAAGATTATAAGATATATTGTTTATAAGATTATGATGCGTAACACACTACAAAAAGGCGTGATATTCGTACAAAAATACCTTTTTAAAAAAAGGTAAAAAAAGGCACCAAGTACACGCATAGTAGTGTATATGTATTATGTTGTTACCCTGTTATGTTGTTACCTTGAAAAGAACAAAGTGGTAGTATTATACCTCCAAATAGCTTTACCCTGTACATACTGTTTATAAAATGCGTAATACTACAAAAAGGCGTGATATCCGTACAAAACTACTTTTTTTAAAAAAAAGGTAAAAAAAGTGCAAGTAGAAACTTACACATTGTTTCCATATAGTTTTCAAGTGTGCAAGTAGAAACTTGCACATTGGTTTGTCTCAATTTTTAAGTATGCAAATTATTTTTAGGTGTGCAAGTAGAAACCTGCACATTGCTTCCTTATAGTTTTTAAGTGTGCAAGTAGAAACCTACATATTGCTTCCTTATAGTTTTTAAGTGTGCATGTAGAAACCTACACATTGCATCCTCCATGAGGAAACCAAAAAAAGCAATGTGCAAGTTTTTACTTGCACATTTTTTTATTATCCTAAAACATCATTTTTTGATGTCTCATTTATTGAGACTTGAGATGTTCTAACTGTTCTCCTTCTCGAAACTTAACGAGTATAATGTTCTGAGCCGAACATATACTCATAAATGTCACCAAGTTTCAAGCTAATCGGCTTCTCACATTCAAAATTCAATCTCTTTTTCGAGTTGTTCATCCACACAAACCAAACAGGAGGGCGAGTAGCCACTGCTGGAGCAGCCGCTGGCGCAGGAGCAGCAGCAGGAAGGCAATAATCAGCCCCGCGCGAATCGTAATTGAGTAAACTAAAGTTTAAAGTTAACCGACGTTTGTAAAATCACGATAATAGATTTCCTCGTCACCTATGAGGTACTATTGTTGACGCGTTTTTTTTTAAGTGGTTTCCCCTGTAGGCCTAATCCACGATATCTTGTTCAGACTCTATGTCTTGTTTAGACACGATTTCTTGTTCAGACTCGATGTCTTGTTCAGACACGATGTCTTGTTCAAACATGATGTCTTGTTCAGACACGATGTTTTGTGCAGACATTATATTGTTTACACACTCATCTTTGTGACAAATATGATGTCTTGTTCATATACGATGTCTTGTTCAGACACGATGTCTTGTTCAGACTCGATGTCTTATTCAGACACGATGTCTTGTTCAGACATTATATTGTTTACACACCCGTTTTTGTGACAAATATAATGCCTTGTTCATACACGATGCCTTGTTCAAATACGATATCTTGTTTAAACATGATATCTTGTTCAAACACGATGTTGCAGACATAATTTTTTTACAAATTAACATAAACAGAAATATGAAAATGCAATGACATATGTCACCAAATGATATATGATATGTGAAACTATCAACTTATGAAGTTGTCTTTTTTATAGACTAAATTTTTGATCGATTGAATTTAAAATTGCGCATAATTTCGTACAATAAAAAAGAAATAAAGGATTAAGAGATCGTAATAATTTGTAAGTTTCTTACGAGCATTCTGCGAGTATTCTGCGCTTATACTTTGGACTTTTTAAGAGAATAGGTTGCCTCTATCGTGTTTTATTAAATGCGTTTTGTAGACAGTTTTATCGTGATAGTAAGAGAAACCGGGAACGGATTTTTTAAAATTTCAGTAAACTTGGTTATTTTTTTTAACAGAAATCAGTAACCCCTTTATTATTAACAATTTTTATATAAAAATTTCAGTAAACTTGGTTGTTTCTTTTTTAAACAAAAAAATCGGTAATCCCTTTATTATTAACAATTTTTAATAATTATATTATATAGTTTTAACAAAAATCGGTAATCCCTTTATGATTAACAATTTTTAATAATTATATTATATTCTTCAGTCTTTTCTACCCCTATTTCATATATAATTTTTTAAAATTTGGTTGATTAGTTCTTAAGTTATAGAAATTTCAGTAAACTTGGTTGTTTTTTTTTAACAAAAATTGGTAATCCCTTTATTATTAACAATTTTTAATAATTCTATTATATTCTTTAATCTTTTTTACCCCTATTTTATATATATCTGGTTAAGATTTGGTTGATTAGTTCTGGAGTTATAAAAATTTAATTATATTATATAGTTTTAACAAAAATCGGTAATCCCTTTATTATTAACAATTTTTAATAATTATATTATATTCTTTAGTCTTTTCTACCCCTATTTCATATATAATTTTTTAAAATTTGGTTGATTAGTTCTTAAGTTATAAAAATTTCAGTAAACTTGGTTGTTTTTGTTAACAAAAATTGGTAACCTCTTTATTATTAACAATTTTTAATAATTCTATTATATTCTTCAATCTTTTCTACCCTTATTTCATATATATCTGGTTAAGATTTGGTTGATTAGTTCTGGAGTTATAGAAATTTCGGTAAATTTGGCACAGACATGTACACACATACATATACATACCGACATTTTTTTTAGGCGATATTTCGACGTTTTACAACAATATGAACATATTGGCAGAAAAAACTAAAAAACCAATCTTTTCTTTGGTTTCTTCTACCCCTATTTCATATATAATTTTTTTAAATTTGGTTGACTAGATCTAATTTTATATGCGATCAAAGGTTCATATACGAAGTTTATGAAAACAAAGCTTCCTCCATGAGGAAGCAAAAGGCGTGATATCCGTACAAAACTACCTTTTTTAAAAAAAAGGTAAAAAAAGGCGCCAAGTACACGCATAGTAGTGTATATGTTGTTACCTCAAAAAAAGAGAAAGTGGTAGTATTATACCTCGAAAAAATATAAGTAACAAGTAGTAGACATAATCTTTATATCTCGAAAAATCTTGAAAAAATCTAAGCAGTAGTATCTTTATGTCCGAAAAATTATAACCCAAGTGATACACATCACAAAATTATGTTACCTTATCAAAAAGAAGAGTCGCGCTTCAAGTGATTAAATTACAGCGCCAATTACAGAGAGAACATATATATGGCCTCAAAAAATAATTGTTGCACTACCTACTTTGAAAAATCTTTACATTGTGTCAATTAGAAAAAAATGTATGATAACAATTTTATAAGATTAAAAAATTTTATTTAAATTTTACAAAACAAAATAAATAAATTTTTCTTGTAAAAAAACTTGGCGCTGCTAGACTTTGCAATTTAAACATTAGTACTAAGATTTTTGATTGAATAAAAAACAATAAACATAATTTAAGGAAGAATGCGACAGGAGTAAAAATGATTCTTTGTAATATTAAAAATTTGTTAAAGAGAATTAAGAAGCTATTATCACTTGGGTTTAGAATAGGAAGACCCTTGAATAGAAATACGAAGATACCACTTGGGTTTTATTTCTTTAAAGTAGTTGCATAACAATTATCTTTCAAAGCAATATACATATTCTCTTTACAATTGGCGCAATTTAATTTAAAGATTTCACATCTTTTTTTTGAAATACATGTCACTTGAGTTAAGTTAGGTAATATAATTTTGTGAAAAAGATATGAAACTACCACTTACGTTAGAAGAAATTACAGATTTCACATCTTTTTTTTTTTAAATACATGTCACTTGAGTTAAGTTAGATAATATATTTTTGTGAAAAAGATATAAACCACTTAGATTTTTGAATTTACAAAATACATTGCGTGTACTAGGCACTTTTTTTTACCTTTTTTGAAATAAGAATATGTTAGGGATATCGCAAATTCTCGTACTCAAAGTCGATGTCCCTATCGATATATCGGGGCGCCATCAAGCGTTACCGACTGCGTCGTCGGGTTTACTATCTACCATTTATTGTGATCCATGTTCTTCTCAATAGTCTGTCCGTTCTGTTTGGTTATCTCTCTACTCTCGATCATCGCGAACGCGGAGGCAAATTACTTTGTATCGAATCGTTTCGTTCATTCATTTTATGTTAAACGTATTCTTCCAATAAACACAAGAGATACATTCGGCTTTACATCCGTCTCGTTTTCTCGGTCGTTACCTATCCCTGCATAGCTCGAACAACATTGCGTGTACTAGGCACTTTTTTTTACCTTTTTTGAAATAAGAATATTCCACGCGACGCGCGCGAAGACTTAAGCACCGCCGCGGCCGGGCCGCGCGCCGCCGTTGAACGTAGCGGCGGAGCGCTCACGCACACTACCAGGCGCGTGGCTCACTGACGTGCACCCGGCTAAAGGTCGGCGCTGATTGGATTGACTTTACTCAATAATTACAGCTTGGTAAAGTATTATGGAAAAAAATGGTTCGGGACTTTTCGACTCAATTTTTGATAAGGAATAACGCTATGTAGTTAGTGCGTGGTCTTTAAGGAACACCCTGTATATATATATATATATATATATATATATATATATATATATGCTTATTGTACTCTAACTTAACTAAAGATTTTTTACAATTCTAATAGTCCAAGAGCTCGGAGCCAAAAAAGTCTCTGAAATGATAAAAGCTAGTTTTTTGATAGTCGATTACAGTACTTACTGGTGTACATGAATATGCTCTGGTCAGTCAAGCAATCATTAGGACAGGTGTCATAGGTGAGCTGTTAAACATGTCGCGATTAACGAGTGCATCAAATGAATTGACAAAGACTGAAAGTTTTTCTGCAGGTTACACATTGCATATAAAGAAGAATTATCTTTTAGTCAGTCAGCTGTGTGTTAGGACGGGGGTGGTCAGTCAGGCCCGAATCATGTATGAAAAAATAATAATGTGCAACTCATTTATAAAATCTAAAAAAATTCTTATAGGTACTTTATACGATATCAAACATAAAAAAAATAGTCAGTCAACCATTCGATAGGACAACGCCCGTCAGTCAGCGTAAAAAGTGTGAACATTGTGCGCGCGCGATCGGTGCGGCGGGCGGCGGCTCGCTCTTGTCTTCGTTATTGACTGACGTCATTCCTACTAATTTTAGTTTAAAATATAATTGAATTATTAATAATAATGTTCATAGTATTAATTTTCTATATATGAAAATCTGATTTTTAATTTATAAAATGTAATTACAATCATTAGAAAATAAATATTGAACAATTTAAGTACGTAAAAATTATTATAGTATTATATAAAAAATTTTATTTGGAATAATGAAATTCATCAACTTCATTACCAAATTGAAATTCGCGTGTACAAAATTTGTGGTATAGTGACAGGTGAAAGGTAACAGATGGCAGATAAGAAACGAAACTTTTAAATGCTATTACTAAGTGTCGCTATTTCTTCTATGCGAAAATAGAAAGAGAGAGAAAATATCCGGAAAAAACATCGGAACATTGTATTTATAATGAAGAAGAAGACAGCAATGATATAGATTAATCCGATAATGAATTTGATATTCTATGGAATAAAATTTTGTACACGTGAATTTCAATTTGGTAATGAAGTTGATGAATTTCATTATTGCAAATAAAATTTTGTATATAATACTATAATAATTTTTACGTACTTAAATTGTTCAATATTTATTTTCTTATGATTGTAATTACATTTTTTTAATTAAAAATCAGATTTTCATATATATAGAAAATTAATACTATGAACATTATTATTAATAATTCAATTATATTTTAAACTAAAATTAGTAGGAATGACGTCAGTCAATAACGAAGACAAGAGCGAGCCGCCGCCCGCCGCACCGATCGCGCGCGCACAATGTTCACACTTTTTACGCTGACTGACAGGCGTTGTTCTATCGAATGGTTGACTGACTATTTTTTTTATGTTTGATATCGTATAAAGTACCTATAAGAATTTTTTTAGATTTTATAAATGAGTTGCACATTATTATTTTTTCATACATGCTTCGGGCCTGACTGACCACCCCCGTCCTAACACACAGCTGACTGACTAAGATAATTCTTCTTTATATGCAATGTGTAACCTGCAGAAAAACTTTCAGTCTTTGTCAATTCATTTGATGCACTCGTTAATCGCGACATGTTTGACAGCTCACCTATGACACCTGTCCTAATGATTGCTTGACTGACCAGAGCATATTCATGTACACCAGTACTGTAATCGACTATCAAAAAACTAGCTTTTATCATTTCAGAGACTTTTTTGGCTCCGAGCTCTCCGACTATAAACCACCCAGGTAGCAGACAGTCGTCATAATGACGTGATTCTTACGTCATTTTATGACGTATGTTACGTCATTTATTCCTAAAGTTTAACATAAAAATGACGTATTTTTCACGGTCCTAAGTCACATCCCAACGACGTCATTTTCTGACGTTTTATTGACGGCAAAAATAGGTCCAATGTACGACATACCAGTTTTTAGAAATGTTTTTTTATGAAATTAAAATTTTAAAATGTCCACATGATAAACGTTTATAAAAAAAAACGTTCTTTTTCTATATCTAAGAAAAAAAAGCATTTTAACTGTTTCTTTACATATCGTGTGTGTATAGCCCGCTGTGTCAAGACGGTCACCCATCCTAGTACAGTACCGCGCCCGTGTCGCTTGACTTCGATGATCCAGTGGACAGTGACGATCTTCTAACCCTGATGCTTCCTTATTAACTGTAAGGTAAAGGTACCAATACCCGGACACTTAAGCAGACGAAATGTACCAATACCTGGACACATATCTGTCTGGACACATACCTGGATACCTTTAAAAAAAGATAAATTTATGAAAATAAACGTTTGGCTATTATATCTGAAGTTTCAAACTACAAGAAAAAATACTTTTATCTTTGATTTTAATTCGCGTTATACTTATAAATAATAAAGGTGTCCGGATATAGGTACATGTCCGGCAATCGGGACGTTTACCTTACTTGTCTATAACGGTACATCTTTAAATTGTTAAAAAATCTTGTAATAATATCTTCTTGATAGTTATAACACTGCATGAAATAGTTGTCATAAAACTATGATTATACACACGCAACTAGATCCACTTATACCATAATTTCACCACTTCAATCATAAAGTTACGAAACACTATAAATGTAGGAATATTCCCGTGAAAAATACTGTAAAAAATACGTCATTTTTACGTTAAACTTAGGAATAAATAATGTAACATGCGTCATAAAATGATGTAAAAATCACGTCATTATGACGACTGTCTGCTACTTGGGTAGTCAATTAAACGTCTATATAATGTCATTTTACAAAGTCTTTTTGACGTATTAAAACATGACGTTAAATATACGTCACTTAATCGACGAATGACGTTACTGACCAATTATGACCAAATATTGACGTCAAAATGACGAGTGCTTGCTACCTGGGCAATAATGAAAGAAATATACATGTTTTTAAACTCACAAAGTAAAATATATATAAAGAATTTGTTTATACTTTATTATTTGTAAATAAACTATAATTGTAAGAATTACTGTACAACATTTTCGGTATTTAAATATTAAATATTTTATTTTTCTCATATAAGAATAATCCACTCATAAAAAAGCCATGTAAGGTTTCATTGTTGACATTTTTTCGCGATGCTGATTGGTTTTTCATTGCACTTACTTCGTAAACATCTCTATCATCAGTTATTTTTTGACAGTTTGTGTATCAATTGGTTAATAATAGTATAATGTAATAGAAATTGTATAATTAAAGCTAAATAGCACGCGCGTAGCGCGCGTCTGTCGTGTCTAATAATATAAAATATACATATTTCCATTAAAACACGTTTGAGTTTTGCCGCTAAACATACCACTTCCGGTTTTGAAACAAATGGCGACGGTTATACCGATCACTCCCTGGAGGATCACTAGATAGTCTCGCTACCCATGACGAATGGCCATCTCGACAACGCACCTTTCGCTAAATGAAAAGTGGGGACTCTACTACACTATTACATATGTATGTGTGTACATACATACTACTATAAAGAAAAGAAGATGTTTCCTGTAATATAGAAACAGCTGTTCTACGTTGAAAAGTCACTCATAAAGCAAGTAAATAATAAATTAGGTACAATATAGTGGCTAAAATCGATATTTTATATTAAATGAAAACATAATAGAAAAATAGAAATAGTTGACAAGATTTATTGATACGGGTATAATATAATGGCTCGTCTACAATAGCCGCAATAGTATGCGGTAAGACGTAATCAGTAAGCTGTAATGGGATTTTTACAATTCAAGAATAATCGACTTTGGTCAATAGCTTACTGTTCACGTCTTACTGCATACTTTTACGGCTATTGTAGACGAGCCATAACAATTTGTGATTCTGTTGTCCTGAGTGATAATTGAAATATTTCCACAGAAATATTTCCGACATAAAATGTTGTAAACTTTGTTTTAGTCTTCTGTAAGTCTGGGAATTATATACAACGTTAATAATTACGATTTTCAGCATGGATGTGGTGACTACTAGCTTAGAAGCTCTAATACGTGAGTATGATATGAGTTACACAATTAATTTACAATGTTTTGCTTTCTGTTTAAATGTGGCAGATTTTAAATATTAATTCAACTCACATTTATTTTGCTGTAATATTTGTTTATATTATATACATGTACATACAAATACATGTACGCACAGTATTCCATTGTAAGTGGTCACTTCTTTATTTCCTAAAGAAGTGGGTGTAGTAAGAAATACAAGATCGTAACAAATTAAACGTTTCAAGTTGAATGTATTTATAAACATAGTCATTCATAACAGTTACCTATTTATATTCGAAATTGGAGATGTATGATTTGTTTATTGTTATATATCTTGATATATTAACAATTGTAACACTATTTGGAATAAGTACGATAATGTATGATTTGGCATAAATATTTATAAATCATATATATTTTATTGATTCAAAATTTTATAGATAACTTCTATCTTTTTATTTTTGCTGTGCAATATGGCTTCTCAACTTTTATATTGATGCAGATGATAGCGTGTTATATGTCAGCCAATGTAGAAATTAGAAAGGACTGACAAAACCAATGAAAAAGTAGCCCCAGTCAAATTAGCTCAGTCAAGTTTTAGTATGATGAAATTCAGACTGTATTGATCAAAAGTGTCAAGGGCTGCAAGTTCAGAAAATGTCCAGTTTTCGAGATACTTGGTCTCAAAGTGTTGAAATAGATGATGACAATTCATGAATAAAAGAAAAATCATCGTCGATTTCAACACTTTGAGATCAAGTATCTCGGAAACTGGGCATTTTCTGAACTTGCAGCCATTGAGATTTTTGATCAAGACTGAACTTTATCATACTAAAACTTCAGCTAATTTGACTAGGGCTACTTTTCTATTGGTTTTGTGCATGGTCCTTTTGTATTAGAAATTAGAAATAAAAAAGTAGAAATAGCGTGCAAAATTTCAAATCAATAAAACTTGTATAAATTGTCTTATAATTCCAATATGTCATACATTGTACTTGTTTCAAATAATGCTATAATTTTTTGTATATTAAAATATCCATACTATGATAAAAAGTTATATATATAGTATATATGTATGTATGTATATATATATATATATATATATATATATGTGTGTGTGTGTGTGTGTGTGTGTATATATATATATATATATATATAAATAAAATACTGTAGAGAGGATTACAAATCCACAAAATCAGAAGCCAGACATAGCAGCCATCGAAGCATTCTGTGTGATGCTTACTAAAGAAACAGAGGGTATACAAATAGGTATCAAGTTATTGGCAACGCAAATTCAATCACTTAATGAATCAGAAGCACTACAAGCACTTTCGGTATGTTGTCTTTATATATGTTGCACATTAGTTCAATAATAACTACTCATTTAGTTATTAAATAGGATATTTAAATTTATTAGTAATAAAATTGGATAAGTAGCATAATATTATTAATAAGACATTTATATTAGTAATTCTATGCTACTTCTAGTGTGAATTGAATTTTAAAGCAATAATGTATAACTTAATAAAATAATACAAGATAATGCTTTGATCTTAACATTTTGAGAACTTGAAATTTATATATATATATATATTTTTTTTGCAAATACACTTGTACACAAATTCTATAGATTTTTGTTTTTCAGTTACTAGATACTTGTATGAAGAGATGTGGTCCGTTATTTCATGCGGAAGTTGGTAAATTCCGTTTTCTTAATGAGATGATAAAATTGGTCTCGCCAAAATATTTAGGTAATCGCACAACAGTGAGTGTACGGCAAAAAGTTTTGCAACTTCTTTATGTATGGATCAGAGAATATCCTCGTGAATCAAAAATTAAGGAGGCTTACGAGATGTTGAAGAAGCAAGGAGTCATTGAGGTTATATCTTTATTAAGTAGTTGTTATATTTATGTATAGTCTGATAATTGTGTTTGCAGATATATTCTTGTCTTTCTAACGTGATAATACTAAAATCACAACAAAATATGCAGTTAGTCTCTAATCTCGTGGTTAGATATTTGACGTGGAACTGTCATCTATCAAAAACAATGGAATCTCAATTTTGTCGCCTTATATTTCAAAAAATGATATATTTTACTCATTGATAAAAATAAAGGGTAAATATGCAGAATTTGGGCTTCCTCACCGATTTCGTACAACTTAGGCTTAAACGACGCGTTTTTGTACGAAATGAAAGAATCTGGCAGAAAAAAGCCCCGCTCTGCCCCGCGACGCGAGATATTAATCGTTAAAGTTGACAGGAATCAGGTTATGATTCCTGTCATACCGACGAGCTGTAGCGACCTACGAACATGCCCTGTGGCCATATGCGCATGCTCAGTGGCCGCACGCGCATGCAAAAGTGCGCGAATTTGAAACGTATACTTATATAATGCATATCACTTATTGTTAGCTTTCAATGATGAATATATCTTACATAATATATCAAAGTACATGCACGGAGAGGTGCAGGGGGGTTTACATGCGTGAGCGCACGTGAGCGGGAGGGCTTTGCTCCTTTGCACCCCCCCCCCATGCATGTACTTTATAATTTCGCTTTACAACTTAGCATGTACTTTAAGTTGTAAAGCGAGTTCCACGCTTTCAACCACGGGGACATACACACGTGTGTGTGCCCTGCTTTAACGAAAATCACAACTTCTATAAAGCAGGACATACACACACGTGTGTGTGTGCTCTGCTTTAACGAAAATCACAACTTCTATAAAGCAGGGTATACACACGTGTATGTACCTTGCTTTAACGAAAATCACAATTTCTATAAAGCAGGGTATACACACGTGTGTGTGCCTTGCTTTAACGAAAATCACAACTTCTATAAAGCAGGACATACACACCCCTAACAGCACGATATATTGCAGCAATCTTGCAGCAATATTGCCACATTGCACTTGCAGCGTAAAATTGCAGCAACATTGCTGCAAGGTGGCACTGCAACATATTAAAAGACATCTATATATATACATATACGTACGTGTATTATATATTACATGTACCAATTTAGTAGAATGCATTTACGTACTGTGCTTCTATGTACATATAATAGATATACATATAATAGATATAATGTGAATATTAAAAATTTGTGCAGCTGTATACTCTTTTTAAACTGAATTTGTTTCTTAAGATGATTTTTGAAAAATTATATATTTGCGCTGGTGTGACATATGTAGACTTTATATAACACTTACATCAAATTAAGAAGTAGTCTACCACGTAAGGCAGTTGGCTCACGATCCAGAGGTCCCGAGTTCGATCTCACCAAGGTGTTTTTTTCAAATACGAGAAAATATTTATAATCATAGACTGCATCTTAAGAAACAAATTTAGTTATAAAATAGTAATAAAATTTCGAAAAAAATAATTTTTTTTATTCCGGTGAATATTGGAAATGTGCCACAACATTGCTGCACATTGCAGCAAAATTGCGCTACAATATTGCCACAACATTGCTGCACATTGCAGCAATATTGCCCAGGGTAGGACATAGATAGATTGCTGCAGCATTGCAGCAATATTGCATGCAATATTGCAAACTTGCCGTGCAAGATTGCTGCAAAATTGCTGCAATATATCGTGCTGTTAGGGCTACCACGTAAGGCAGTTGGCTCACGATCCAGAGGTCCCGAGTTCGATCTCACCAAGGTAAGTGTTTTTTTCAAATACGAGAAAATATTTATAATCATAAACTGCATCTTAAGAAACAAATTTAGTTATAAAATAGTAATAAAATTTCGAAAAAAATAATTTTTTATCCCGGTGAATATTGGAAATGTGCCACAACATTGCTGCACATTGCAGCAAAATTGCGCTACAATATTGCCACAACATTGCTGCACATTGCAGCAATATTGCCCAGGGTAGGACATAGATAGATTGCTGCAGCATTGCAGCAATATTGCATGCAATATTGCAAGCTTGCCGTGCAAGATTGCTGCAATATATCGTGCTGTTAGGGACGTGTTTGTGTGTGTGCCCTGCTTTAAAATGAAAATCACAACTTCTATAAAGCAGGACATACACACGTTTGTGTGTGTGCCCTGCTTTAAAATGAAAATCACAACTTCTATAAAGCAGGACATACACACGTTTGTGTGTGTGCTCTGTTTTAATGAAAATCATTAAACTGCAGTTAAATACTTTTAAAGCGCGTCACTAACCTACATAGGTTAGTTGACGCGCTTTAAACACTTAAATACTTTTAAAGCGTCACTAATCTATACGCCGAAAGACTATCATTTCGAATTATGTTACACTTCTGACTTACCAACCACACAGTTGTCACGTGATCTGCTGCATTCGCGTGCGGCCACTGAGCATGCGCGTGTGGCCGCAGGGCATGGTCGTAGACGTCGTAGTCGTAGTCGCTACATCTCGTTGCATCTCGTCGGTATGATAGGAATCATAACCTGATTCCTGTCAACTTTAACGATTAATATCTTGCGTCGCGGGGCAGAGCGACGCTTTTTTCTGCCAGATTCGGTCGTTTCACGCAAAAATGCGTCGTTTAAAGGTGACTTTTCATGCTGACGCTCGACGCTCATTTTCAGCGGCAAGAAGGTCGCATGACCACAATTGACGCCGGCGTCAATTGAAATTCATGAAAAGCAAAACAGCGTCAAAATTTCGGCGTCTTTGCGCTGCTTTGGCTTTGACGCTTGAAGTTGGAAAAATTCAACTTTTCTTTCTTGACGCTGGCATCATAGTGATGTCACGTGACGTCGCTCAACGCTGTTTTTCAGCGTCCCATGAATTGGCACCTTAAGCCTAAGTTGAACGAAAAATCAGTGAGGAAGCCCAAATTCTGCATATTTACTCTTTGCAATATGGGATAAAAACGAATTACAGGAGGATGCAGCATTTATAATGGCAAACAATGAAGAAATTCAAAAATCGTCTAAAATAAAAAATAATATATTTGAAAATGAAGAAATGTCAAGGCATTTGCGTAGATTACTTCATAGTAAGGATCCTTCTGATTTACAGACTGCAAACCGACTGATCAAGTTTATGGTGAAAGAGGTATTTAGTTTCAGAAAAATATTTGGAATGAGATGTTCAGAAAGGTTGAGATTCAAATACTTTATTTTTCATATTTTTTGTTCCGGACATTTATTAAATCTTTTTCTTAATTTACATGTTTTTCAAAGATTTTTATTATAAATATCTATTTTTGAAGGATGAGGAACGACTGCAGTTAAACTCACGAAGAGGAATGGAATTAGAATCTGTGCAAAACAATGTAATGCTACTGTCAGAAATGTTAGATTCATATAATCAGAATGAAACCAGTGCAGAGGATCTTGAATTGATGAAGGAGTTGTATCAAGCATGCGAGCGACTGAAACCTATTTTGTTGAGACTCGCCAACGAAACTCAGGGCAATGTCGAAATGCTTGGTATCTTGTTATATTTAAACCTAACGATTTACTCGGTAGATTTTATATTATTAACAGAATTTCCTAAACTGTCGTCTAGAAAATTCATCAAATTAATCAGTTCAAAAAATTTAAACCATAATTACGTATTTTAAGACTAAAAATATATATTTTTCACATTTGTACGTGTGATCTGACGAAAGCGAGTCGAAAACTAGGATATTTCAATTTTTAGATATCAGATTATTTTATAAAATGACACCATAAAACTGAATTGTGCATTCTATTACTTGACTCATCTGCATCGATCTTTTTTTTGGCTAATCGTCATGACGATTCAACCATTAGTTTTGGTCCGATTAATTGTCAAGACATTAATAATCTTTGATACTTATATATAAGCATCTTATTTTTAATAATTTAAATTAAATTATTAAATTTATTGTGAAAAATATTATCTCAGCCAGGGCTCGAATCTGGAACCTCTCTTATTCCGTGCAGGACGTACTAATCGACCATCGAGGCATGTGGTAATATTTATTGCAATAACACTAAACAATGATAAGATGGAGACAAAATTCGACCATTGGTTTTGGTCCAATTAATCGTCAAGACCCGTGGTCAAGACATTAATAAAGCATCTCATTTTAAATAATTTAAATTAAATTATTAAATTTAATCATGACGATTAGCCAATTGTAGTCGATTAAATGAAGTTTAATTGTTTGTTATTTATTTGGCAAAATAAAAATGTACTTTTGGTTTGATTATACACAATTATAATTATACACTGCGACTTAAAATTATTATTATTTAGTGTATTATTGCGATAAATATTACCACATACCTCAGTGGTCGAGTTGGTATGACGCCCTACACGGAATGAAGGAGATTCCAGGTTTGAACCCTGGCTGAGGTAATATGTATGTATGTATTTATTGTATTTCCCCGTAGGGTTTACAAGGCGTTTTTTTTAGGAACGTACCCAAACTTCTTACATTTATTCTTTTTTTCCCCATGCCTGGTTATTTGCGACCTCACAGAACATTTACCCACCCTCCCCGTAATCCTCTTTACCCCACTTCTTCTTCCATCGCTTCCGCCGCAACTCCGTCCTTCAGCCTCCTTCCTTATTCCCGTTTCGCTCTTCTCTATTTGTTCTTTGCCCACTCTCTCTTCTTGCCCTTCTCTTCATCATCGGAGGAGTTCATGAGGAGCTTCTCCTCCATCCTACTTGCTATTTCCTCTTCCTCCGATCTCCCTCTCTCTCTCTCTCTCTCTCTCTCTCTCTCTCTCTCTCTCTCTCTCTCTCTCTCTCTCTCTCTCTCTCTCTCTCTCTCTCTCTCTCTCTCTCTCTCTCTCTCTCTCTCTCTCTCTCTCTCTCTCTCTCTCTCTCTCTCTCTCTCTCTCTCTCTCTCTCTATCTCTCTCTCTCTCTCTCTCTCTCTCTCTCTCTCTCTCTCTCTCTCTCTCTCTCTCTCTCTCTCTCTCTCTCTCTCTCTCTCTCTCTCTCTCTCTCTCTCTCTCTCTCTCTCTCTCTCTCTCTCTCTCTCTCTCTCTCTCTCTCTCTCTCTCTCTCTCTCTCTCTCTCTCTCTCTCTCTCTCTTCTCTCTCTCTCTCTCTCTCTCTCTCTCTCTCTCTCTCTCTCTCTCTCTCTCTCTCTCTCTCTCTCTCTCTCTCTCTCTCTCTCTCTCTCTCTCTCTCTCTCTCTCTCTCTCTCTCTCTCTCTCTCTCTCTATCTCTATCTCTATCTCTATCTCTCTCTCTCTCTCTCTCTCTATCTCTCTCTATCTCTCTCTATCTCTCTCTATCTCTCTCTATCTCTCTCTATCTCTCTCTATCTCTCTCTATCTCTCTCTATCTCTCTCTATCTCTCTCTATCTCTCTCTATCTCTCTCTATCTCTCTCTATCTCTCTCTATCTCTCTCTATCTCTCTATCTCTCTATCTCTCTATCTCTCTATCTCTCTATCTCTCTATCTCTCTATCTCTCCTTTCCACCAACTTATCTTCATGAATCTTTACCCCTATGCTGTTCCCTGACCTTCTCCTCGCCTCTAACACCCGCCACTTCTTCTCTTCATCTCCCAGTTTCACCAATATCGTCACCCTGGCTGAGGTAATATTTTTCGCAATAAAAATAATTTAATTTAAATGATTTAAAATGAGGGTAATTATGTAGAATAACTAACACAACTCGGATTACTTTGACCTTGACATATGTTGTCAACATAGGGGGAGCCCCTTTCTCTGCCTATTTATGCATTGTTTATACACATGTACTATCGCTTTGTGAGCATATGTTAATATGAGTTTTTAAATAATACGTCAATTGTGTGTGTATTAACAGTACACACGTAAGCGAGGAAGGGGCTATCCACCTCCCCCGAAAGCAGGGGGGTGTGGGTGAACCTCGGTTTGCGTGAAAAGTGTATGCGTGTGAACTATTTTGACATATATATATTAGTTATTTATGCCTTCCAATACTCAAAATAGATGCTATATTTTTCAAACTTTTTTGTTTATAACTTTTTAATAAACAATGACCGCCGGCTAGAATCTTTTGAAGGTCACTTAGAAGGGTGACCTTGACAACATATGTCAAGGTCAAAGTAATCCGAGGTGTGTTAGTTATTGTAAATAATTACCAAAATGAGATGCTTATATAATATACAGGGTGTAACAAAAAGGTTGTCCGCTACTAGTGAATAGTACATATCAAAATAATGAAAAAAGTTCTTATTTAAAGTCAAAGAAGCAGCAGCGGTCGGATTCCGGCGAGGATTTGGATATGTGCTGCGTGTGCTCAGAGATGACAGAATAGAGCTGACGAGAAACGTGCGAGCGTAGGGCACATAAGTGTGTGTGCTTTTCTTGTAATTATTTTCCGCCATCGTGTTTTCAATTAATGTTTCCATTTTTCCATTAAAAAAATAATTAATAAAATGTATCCTATCATTTTTCATGATTGGAATTATGAATTTTTATTTAAAATTCAGTCCGAGTATAGAGTAACGACTCCGCACCGGCAATTTTAACATTTCAATTTTTGCACTTTTGTCGTTTTTACTCTATATCAATTCAACAAAACGACGTAGACTAAAAATGTATACCACATTTTACTAAAATTATTTGTTTTGTTGTTAAAAATTGGCACCGAAAAAATAGTGACGACTTCGCCCCGGTCTCCCTTATTATTCATCCTTAAAGTAACGGACAACCTTTTTGTTACACCCTGTATAAGTATCAAAGATTATTAAATGTCTTGACGATTAATAGAACCAAAACCAATGGTTGAGTCGTCATGACGATTAGCCAATTGTAGTCGATTAAATAAAAATTGTTTATTATTTGTTGGCGAAATAAAAATGTACTTTCGGTTTAATCTTTTTAATTGAATTTTTATGTATTCTATGACATTATAGGTGATGTACTAGCTGCTAGCGATGAGTTGAATCAAGTCTTTGAGAAATATACATCTGTTATCATCCTTGGGCAATTTCCCAAATCTTCTGTGACAGAAGCTTCTAAGTTGATTTACAATGAACCATCTCTTCTGGATCTATCGTCTCCTATTGACACTGTTCCCTGTAAGAGCAGTTTAAGCACGACGCAGGGTATATCATCGACAGATCATCGCTCAGATATGGATGTGCTAGGAGATATCTTTAATACACTGGAGAAACCAGTCAAGTCTGAAACAAGTTTCTTGATGTCAAACACCATAATGCAACCAATCAGTATCTCGCCTATGAATAAAAAAAGTAAGCATAAATAATAATTGAAAAAATTTAATACAAAAATCAGAGACTTATAAAATATTGAAGCAATTATATTCCCAGATAGCAAAGCGTGTCTGTGTGTGAGCAAAATCGCGCAAACCTGTAATTGCTTATGATGTTGGCAACTTGTCGTATATTTGCTTTAATTGATTTCGAGTAATTTAATATTTGAAGCAACACGAAGGCAAAATTGGATATATGTATTGTTAGCAATTTGTCGGCAAGAGAACAGCATCAAATTTACTTCGCGTTGCTAGTAATATGACAGCAGTGTGTGTGAAGCTAGCGTCTCATTTTGCGGAAACTCACAAATTATTGAGAGTTCTGACTTTCTTTTCAATAGTTCTAGAGTTCCTGATAGTTTAAACAAATAGTTCTGGCCTTTAAAGCCAAAAAACGCGCAAGTACAAACTGAGACGCTAGGTTCACGCAGCGTCTCACTTTGTCCTACACAAGTTCCACCACTGTATCTCATCAGATTTTGCGAGATCTATAGTTCTATAACAGTTCCATAAGGAGTTCTGCCATATAAAAGCAAAAAAATTAATTATAAGGTAGTAAAAAAAATTTCAATACCGAGTTGAGACGCCAGTTAAAATCTCGGATTCCCGGTTTATGTAAAATATTTTTCGAGAAGTTCTGAGCATATAGAAGCATTTTCTAAACAGTTCCCGGCACTAGCAATGTTGTATAATTTTAAAAAAATTAATAACGCTCGAAAGTCAGGAATTTATCGAGAATTAGGGTGAGACGCTGGCCGTATTTCGACAGTTCTGCGGGTTTTATTATAATTTTCGTGTAGTTCTGAACGTGTTCTAACGTTTTCTAAAGAGTTCTGGCGATAAGCATTATTTAATCATTTTTTAAATAATTTTTATCGCCCGAGAAAGACGCATTTACGGGTATATGGGTGAGACGCTGTAGGAAATCTCGGAGTTCTGGCTTATATAGAATATTTTTTGTATAGTTCTAAGTGTATTCAAGCAATTTCTAAAGAGTTCCGGGCATTGGCAATGTTGTATAAGTTTTAAATAAATTAATAACGCTCAAAAATCGGGAATTTATCGAGAATAGGGTGAGACGCTGGCCGTATTTCGACAGTTCTGCGGGTTTTATTATAATTTTCGTGTAGTTCTGAACGTGTTCTAACGTTTTCTAAAGAGTTCTGGCGATAAGCATTATTTAATAATTTTTAAATAATTTTTATCGCCCGAGAAAGACGCATTTACGGGTATATGGGTGAGACGCTGTAGGAAATCTCGGAGTTCTGGCTTATATAAAATATTTTTCGTATAGTTCTAAGTGTATTGCAGCAATTTCTAAAAAGTTCCGGGCATTGGCAATGTTGTATAATTTTTAAATAAATTAATAACGCTCGAAAATCGGGAATTTATCGAGAATAGGGTGAGACGCTGGCCGTATTTCGACAGTTCTGCGGATTTTATTATAAATTTCGTGTAGTTCTGAACGTGTTCTAACGTTCTCTAAAGAGTTCTGGCGATAAGCATTATTTAATCATTTTTTATTTAATAAAACCCGCAGAACTGTCGAAATACGGCCAGCGTCTCACCCTATTCTCGATAAATTCCCGATTTTTGAGCGTTATTAATTTATTTAAACCTTATACAACATTGCCATGCCCGGAACTCTTTAGAAATTGCTTCAATACACTTAGAACTATACGAAAAATATTTTGACGTAGAACTACGTCTTTCTCCGCGGTATGGGGGGTATCCACGGATGTAACGATGTAACGATGTAACGATGTAACGAAAATATGTCACACTTTGAACGTTTAGATCTTCGCAACTAATAATCGTAGAGTAATCATTGACATCTCATTTTAAAGCTTAAGAAGTCCCATTTATGATAAATCCAGCCCGAACTCTCTATTCCTTTCCGTTTAGATATAGTAGCGTTAGAAAGTTTAGCTAAATTTCTTAACGATGTAACGAAAATATGTCACACTTTGAACGTTTAGATCTTCGCAACTAATAATCGTAGAGTAATCATTGACATCTCATTTTAAAGCTTAAGAAGTCCCATTTATGATAAATCTAGCCCGAACCTTCTATTTCTTTCCGTTTAGATATAGTAGCGTTAAAAAGTTTAGCTAAATTTCTTAACGATGTAACGAAAATATGTCACACTTTGAACGTTTAGATCTTCGCAACTAATAATCGTAGAGTAATCATTGACATCTCATTTTAAAGCTTAAGAAGTCCCATTTATGATAAATCCAGCCCAAACTCTCTATTTCTTTCCGTTTAGATATAGTAGCGTTAGACAGTTTAGCTAAATTTCTTGTAGATGCAACGAAAACATGTCACATTTTGAACGTTTTTATCTTCGAAACTAATAATCGTAGAGTAATCATTGACATCTCAATTTAAAGCTTAAGAAGTCCCCTTTATGAAAAATCCAGACCGAACTCTCTATTTCTTTCCGTTTCGTTATAGTAGCGTTTTAAAGTTTCGCAAAATTTCTTGTAGATTCAACGAAAACATGTCTCACTTTGAACGTTTAGATCTTCGAAACTATTAATCGTAGACTAATAAATGACATCTCATTTTAAAGCTTAAGGAGTCCCTTTTATAAAAAATTTTGACCAAACTCTCTATTTGTTACCGTTTCGATATAGTAGAGTTTGAAAGTTTAGCTAAATTCCTGTTAGTAAACGCTGCATTGAATTTTGCGATAGAACAGTACGTATAACTTAATTTTTTAAAGAAAATTTTTAAAAAAAGAATGGGCACAGTAACAACTGTGCCGCAAGCAACACGTAGAACTACGTCAACTGTCACTATTTCATGTTAAAGTATTCGTGATCAAGGGAGGCCAAGGCCCACACAGGGCTGTAACGCCGAGTTCATCATCAGTGACAGTTGACGTAGTTCTACGTGTTGCTTGCGGCACAGTTGTTACTGTGCCCATTCTTTTATATAAGCCAGAACTCCGAGATTTCCTACAGCGTCTCACCCATATACCCGTAAATGCGTCTTTCTCGGGCGATAAAAATTATTTAAAAATTATTAAATAATGCTTATCGCCAGAACTCTTTAGAAAACGTTAGAACACGTTCAGAACTACACGAAAATAATAATAAAACCCGCAGAACTGTCGAAATACGGCCAGCGTCTCACCCTATTCTCGATAAAGTCCTGACTTTCAAGCGTTATTAATTTTTTTAAAATTATACAACATTGCTAGTGCCGGGAACTGTTTAGGAAATGCTTCTATATGTTCAGAACTACTCGAAAAATATTTTATATAAACTGGAATTCCGAGATTTCGCACAGCGTCTCATCGTTTTCTGTCATGATTACTTTTCGGTTAATATTAATTTTTTAAAATATAACACAAATATTCTAACGCTCGGAACTCTTTAAAAAATGCTTCAATATGCTCAGAACTACTCGAAAAATATTTTACATAAACCGGAAATCCGAGATTTTAACATGGCGTCTCAACTCGGTATTGAAATTTTTTTTTACTACCTTATAATTAATTTTTTGCTTTTATATGGCAGAACTCTTTATAGAACTGTTATAGAACTATAGATCTCGCAAAATCTGATGAAATACAGTGGTGGAACTTGTGTAGGACAAAGTGAGACGCTGCGTGAACCTAGCGTCTCAGTTTGTACTTGCGCGTTTTTTGGTTTTAAAGGCCAGAACTATTTGTTTAAACTATCAGGAACTCTAGAACTATTGAAAAGGAAGTCAGAACTCTCAATAATTTGTGAGTTTCCGCAAAATGAGACGCTAGCTTCACACACACATGACAGCATTGTGTGATCTTATGAATTATTACAACAACATGTCAGCAACAGCTCGTATTTTGAAGCAGACGATTTTAGATCGCAGCATAAATTGCCAACAAGTTGCTGGCAAGTTGCTATACAAAATTGTTATATTGTGAAGGCATCAACTTGCCGACAAATGCGGACTCAGTTGCCACAATTCTGGTAGCAACACATACTATGTTGTCGACAACATGCCAGCAACAATGCAGACACGTTCCTATCTGGAATGTCTTTTTTTTTCATCTTATATTTATTCATTATACAGGATGTAGCAATATTTATGGGACAAACTTTAGGGGGTGGTAGGTCTCACCAAAAGAATCAATTTTTGTTAAGAAACCCGTGTAAATAAAATATGTGTAAATAAAATTTTTAAAACAGCAAAAATATATAAAAAATTAACATATGGACTAGTATTGTCAGACGTCATGCGCGATACCGTCGTGATACCGATTGCCTATCATCTATCTTACAGGTGATCTGAACAAAAACATGTAACTCTTCAAGAACGCGTCAGAAGACACGGGTTTCTGAACAAAAATTGATTCTTTTGGTGAGACCTATCCCCTAATGGTCGATAAATAAAGTAGGCCGATTTCTGCCGAAAATTGTAATTATGCATGTAATCTTGTGTTTTTTGGCATTCTTGTGTCACTGAATACGATGGTAGCATCCGTTTAAATATGTGGGAAAATAGTCAAAATTTGCTTTAAAGAGGTCGAAATAAGTCACTTAAGTAATTAGAGCTCGGAAAAAAAAACCAGGTATCCGAGTACCCGCCTGCTCATTACCATTGTAGACGGATCTGGACCGATTCCGTGGGTACCCGCATCGTACAGGTACCCGAATTATCGGGGTACCCGCAGAACCAGTCTAGATTTGTATACAATGGTAACGGACGAGCAGATAGGGTACTCAGATACCTGCCCCACACAGCACCGAAATATTTCAGAAACCTTTCAAAAAACTGTCAATGAAATATGAAACCTTTCAAAAAAACATTTTAAACATGTTTCAGATATGTTTCAGAAAGCTAAAATGTCCGCCAAGCTGAGATTTCAGAAATGTTTCTGAAATTTCAGAAATAATTTCTGAAATAATTCTGAAATTCTTCAGAAATATTTCTGAAATGCTTAAGAAATATCTTTGAAATGCTTAAGAAATACCTCTAAAATGCCTAAGAAATATCTCTGAAATGCTTCAGAAATATCTCTAAAATGCTTCAGAAATCTCTGAAATGCTTCGAAAATATCTCTGAAATGTTTAAAAAATATATGGAAAATATTTCAGATACTTTTTCTCATATCAAATTGTTTCGGATCACCCTGTATAGGGTCATCCGGAACAATTTCCTGTCCTTTATAAAATATATTCTTGATCATAGTCATGATTTTGCTTCGCCGAAGGCCTGCTTATATTAGATCCCAACTGAAATTTACTTGCGAGTTAGTCTTACCATTATGCGCCGCCTAGCGGTGTTGTTGCATATTTCTCTGAAATGTTTCGTAATATTTCATTGAAAAGGGTCATAAATGATTTCGATGAAACGTTTCAGAAATACTTCTGAATAATTAGCAAAAGAATTATGTTCGGCCCAACTGGCAAATTTTATTGTTCACAAAACGCTACATTTCGACTGCAGATTTCGGTCCTTTTCAAGCGTATAAAAACTCATAAATATTGTTAGTTAGACATAATGCCCAATTATGATATGTTCGTAGAGATGTAAAGATTGCAAACGTATATTGGGCAGACAAAAAGACATTTGTGCACACGTCTCAAAGAACACCAGAACGATATCAGAAAACCGGCGAGCAAGCATTCTGTAGTGAGTGCGAGCATCGAACATCCTATGGGCATGATTTCGATTGGGGGAAGCCAGAAATAATACATAAGAAGAGACAGATTAGAAAAAGGGAATTAGCGGAGATGTTTTTTATTAAAAAATTTGATGACACCATATTAATTTACAAAAGGACACGGAGAATCTTGACGTTCTCTTACGAACATATTATAAAAGATCTCCTTCTTCACTGTTTCCCTCTCCACGCTCTGGCTTTTAATATTGACGTCATTAGTTTGTTTATTACTTGTCTGTTCTCGTCAGTTAAAATGTTACCACCGCTCTTACATGCCCTTCGACATAAATGAATAACAAAAATGCCGTTTAAATTGTATTTTACTTCTGTGAATTTAACGCACAAATATGTAAGTTTTGATTTATATAATTATTTTTGGACTTATACTTATATTGTTGCGTGCAACAATTTTTGATGTTTAGTTTTTAGATTCGGCGTAGTTTGGACATTATGTTTGACTAATAATTAATATTTGTGAGTTTCTATATACGCTTGAAAAGGACCGAAATCTGCGGTTGAAACGTAGCGTTTTGTGAACAATAAAATTTGCCAGTTGTGTCGAACATAATTCTTTTGCTAATTGTTAATTATTTACTGGCGATTCAAGTTTTTACTTCTCCGTTTTTACTTCGGAATAATTTCAATGATACATTTTAATATTATTTTCCAAGTTATTTTTCGGAAAGCTTTTAATAATACGTATTTTAGACATTACGTACGAAATATTTCTCTGAAATGTTTCGTAATATTTCAGAAATATTTCAGTAAAAAGGGTTATAAATGATTTCAATGAAACGTTTCAGAAATACTTCTAAATAATTTCAATGTTACATTTCAATATTATTGTCCAAGTTATCTTTCGGAAAGCTTTCAATGATACGTATTTTAGACATTACGTACAAAATATTTCTCTGAAATGTTTTGTAATATTTCAGAAATATTTCAGTGAAAAGGGTCATAAATGATTTCGATGAAACGTTTCAGAAATATGTCTGAATGATTTCAATTTTACATTTCAATATTAATTTTCAAGTTATCTTTTGGAAAGCTTTCTGAAACAAGTTTTGATGTGTGGGGCGTATTTCGAGCTTTACTTTTAATAGTACAATAATTTGACTAAAGAGAAACAGGAGGGAGGAATGTATCGGTAGTGAGAGATGGGCAAATTGCGGACGGAAATACGTCAGGCAGCCATCTTGAGAGTTCACTTTTTTACGTTTATCAACGCAAAAAATAGTAAATAAGTGTTAATTGTGAGATATAAGAGCATCATGGTGCACTATCAGACCTGTGGCATAACAATAACAGCTTAAATTATGGGATAATATTTTATAAGTTAATAATTAAAATCATCCAATTTTTGCGGCCATCTTGAGAGGCCACTTTTTATGATGAAATATATAGTCACTTCCGTCCGCTTCGCTAACACTAAATGCTCCCTCCTATTTCTCTTTACTCTTTGAATTCGACTAGTGACAATTTTGTTCCAAGTATTTAATTACTTGTATTATAGTTTATAACTTGTATTTAGTTTTATAACTTTTTTTTACTGAAGAAACTAAATATTTCAAAATGGACGATAAATAAAATAGGCTGATTTCTGCCTAAAAAGTGTAACGTAAGTTATATGTATACAGGGTGTCAATTTGAAAACTTTTAGTCGAAATATCTCGGGAATTAATAATGATATCAAAACACAATTTGGAGAGAATGTAGGGGAGCAAGGGGGACATACTTTGATTTTAAAAAATTTGACTTTGGGTGAAGGCGTCAAGGTCAAATAAAGATCAACTTAATTTTTTTAAATAAATGATTTTTTAAATATCTACATTCTCATTACGAGTTCAACGCGCTACGATCCAAAGTCGCCGAAGGTTAAATGACCAAATACAGGCTTATAGTATTATTGTCTTTGTACATGTTATGAGACATCTTTTGCAGCTGCAGCTTGCGAATCGACAATGTTCAATTCATTGCAAAGTTATCATTACATTGCCCATGTCCACGAACATAAAAACGAACAGAAATAGAAGTCTAACAACAAGATCCGTACGATTTTGATTTAGTTTCGATTTTGTAGAGAAGGTGCAACTGCAAAAGTGTCTCATAACATGTACAAAGACAATAATACTGTGAACCTGCATTTAGTCAATTGACCTTCGAAGATTTTGGATCATAGCGCGTTGAGCTCGTAATGAGAAGGGTTACAAACGTAGATGTTTAAAAAATTATGTGTCCATTTAAAAAAATCAAGTTGACCTTTATTTGACCATAACGCCTCCACCCAAGGTCAAATTTTGTAAAATTAGTATGTCCCCCTTGCTACTCTATATTCTCTCCAAACCCTGTTTTCGTATCTTTACTAGTTCCCGAGATATTCCGACTGAAAGTTTTCAAATTGACACCCTGTGTGTAATCTTATGTTTTTTGGGTCGTTGAATACGATGATAGTATTTTTATCCGTTTAAACTGTGTAAAATTAAAGATTACATGCATAACTTTTTTTGTACTTTTTAAGCAGAAATCGACCTATTTTATCCATCGTTCTTTGTTCCGTAGATCCGGTTACACCCTGTATATGTATGCTTATTCATTGTATTATTTTTATAAATGATATTCCGTAGACGAAGTTATCAATACTGATGAAGAAAAAATAGACAGTAAAGCAAAAGCATTGGAAGAATTGAATGAATTGGGAGAAACTTTACTTAAACAAAGTTTGTCGTGCACAGTATCAAGTACACGTTTGTCACAAGGGTAAGTATGTCTATAGATATTGAAATTTAAACCTTAAATAAAATTATTAAAAACAAGAAATCTCTCTCTGATGTAGAAAGGTTTTCATTCCAATTTTTTAGGCATTATTTTATATATAGTGTACGATAGCTGAAGTGTTAAGTTATTTTACTTGTTAATCGAAGTATTTAAGCAAAAAAATACTTCGACAAAGTTTTTTAGACAAAAGTAGGGCGGATGTCAGATAATAACATTTATGTCATGGATGTGAAAGGCACATCAAAATCATTTTAAAATTTTACAATTTTTTTGAACTTAAAAATCTTAAGGGTCGACAGGAATCACGGCCGAACTCAGGTGCACTCAGGTGCACTTTATGCACTAAGTGCACATTAAACTGCAATTTAAGGGGATGCTAAAGTGACTCAATTACCGACAATTCATTTCAAAGGTCTCATTTTGAAACGGCTTTACAGATCGCAAAATCCTTTTACAGGAGTAAAGTAAAGATACTAATGAAGGGTGGGAATGTAAAATAATTAGTAATAATTGAAAAAAATTAAAAATGCTGTTACTTCATTTTCTAATATAAACAGTTGTATAAGTAATATGTACGAAATGAAATGTTCCCACCTTTCAGAAGACGTGCACAAACAATAACGTACCTTTGAAATTGAGATTGAAAGCCTGGAATAAAAATGAGAGCTTTGAAGAAATTATAGCCTATAACCATGTCTATATCCTTGTCTATCATCATTGTCTATACAAGGACAGATATAGAATTCGGTCGGTAATACAAACGTCTTTAGGATCCCCTTAAGGGGATGCTAAAGCCGTCCAAATTACCGACAATTTATTTCAAAGGTCTCATTTTGAAACGGCTTTACAGATCGCAAAATCCTTTTACAGGAGTAAAGTAGAGGTACTAATGAAAGGTGGGATTGTAAAATAATTAGTAATAATTGAAAAAAATTTTAAAATGCTGTTACCTCATAACCTTATTTTCTAATATAAACAGTTGTATACGTAATATGTACGAAATTAAACTTTCTCACCCTTCAGAAGACGTGCACAAACAATAACGTACCTTTGAAATTAAGATTGAAAGCCTGGAATAAAAATGAGAGCTTTGAAACGATCGTGTATATTTTTCACAAAAATATTCACGCAGAGCAGCAATTATGTAGCAGTAGTTCACGAATCTTGCGAGAGATGGCGCGATGGCGCACGTAGTGTAGGGATATTGGCAACACTGAATCACACCTTTTACACTCACGCTAGACTTCTAACACACAGTTGCTTATCTAGTAGTTAGTTACACACCGCCTTCTAGAGAACACGTTACGCGCCAAGTCTCCTCCCGATATACAAGTCGCGACACGTAATACGAGAACATTCCCAACTGTACAGAGATTGAGATTAATATTAAATAGTAACTGTTAAGTTATATCTCGTCTCGTTATTAACCTTCCGCTGCGCACAATCCTACAAATTGGTGACCCCGAGTGAATCTCGACGTATAATTTCTCGTAACGTTGTGCTGAAGTGGAAGTTTCTTGTAACGTCACATACCGCGAATCGAGTTTTGCATAATTCGTCATACCGTGTGTGCAGCGCAAACGCTTGTGCCGTACATTATTCGCTCGTGTCGTGCATTCGCTCGTGTCGTGTATTCGCTCGAGTCGTCCGGATTCGCGAAAAACGTGGAAGTTCGTGACCGCGCGCGGCAGATAGACGATAGACGCATTCTGAGATCCGGATTTTCGTACAATCCATTCGAAGTTTCTGGAAGAAACATGAACGTGATGCATTCTTCACGGAAGAACAAAACAAACGAGCATGATGAGGGCAACGAACAACGCAATGCCAGCCTCATCGAATTCGGAAACGACGGCCATGCCAGCGAGAATGCGAAGAAGAGCCAGCAAAACGACCAAAATGGCGACGCCCCCAAAGAAAAGGACATCGCGGAAGATACAGCATCGAGGACGACAACATCGCAAGTACCACCCGAGTTGCTATACCAATACATGCAACCGCCAATGATATACACGGACAATCCAATGTACCGAAGATATGGCGATTACAAGATTAATCTACGCAAATTTAAAGCCGGTACCAATGTGCGAGCATGGTTCGAAATTGCAGAAAATGAATTTCGCGATCGTAATACATCGGAAGCAGAGAAATTCACGGCGTTAATATCCAGCCTAGATGATGAAGTCTACGAAAGTATGAGCAGTACGATCGTCGGAATTCCCCGTGAGAATCGCTATCAAACGCTCAAATCGCTGCTGATCGAACATTATTCCTTGACGCGAGGACAAGAATTACGGAAGCTACTATCCGGTCTGTCAATCCAAGGCAAGAAACCGTCAAGACTGCTCGCGGAAATGAGATCGCTAGCCGGTTCCGGAAGAATCGACGACGAAGATTTAAAAACGCTCTTTCTGGAATATCTCCCCAACGATGTGCGCATGACATTACAAGTAGTGCCGGGGGACCTTAACGCGTTAGCAACCGTCGCAGATAAAATCATGGAACATCGACCGACAGTCGATAACCGCGAACTCGTGGCGATAAAGAAAACGGACGGAATCAACGAAACTGCTGCAGTCGTTAAAGCAGAGACCGAGCCTACGATCGCAGAACTGATTAAACAAGTGAGTGAATTAGTGACTCGCCGCAAGCCAACACCGCGTTCGCGTTCGCGCACGCGCCCAAATTCACGCTCCAGGGATTCGTCACGTAGACGATCGCGCGGACCTAAGATTTGTTTCTATCACGTTCAGTTCGGACAAAAAACAAGAAAGTGTACGGACCTATGTGATTGGCCAAAAGATAAAGCCGACCAGCAAACGGGAAACTAAATCCGCCGTCGTTGATATCGGCGACAACGAACGGCACCAACTCATCTCGCCGACTTTTTGTCACGGATAAGCTATCCGGACTTCGTTTCCTGGTAGATACAGGAGCGGATGTCTCGGTCGTTCCACCACGTCCTTCGGACCCGGTCAACCATGTTCAGGGCACACTCTTTGCCGCAAATGGTACACACATCAAGACATTCGGCGAACGTGCAATGATGCTAGATTTCGGACTCCGTCGACCAATTCGTTGTGTCTGTCTTATCGCTCAAGTGCCATACGCAATTATGGGAGCCGACGTTCTATACAAACATAACCTTACTCTGAATCTTCGCTCGAAGATACTGAAAGACGCGGAAACAGGATTAACGGTCAAAGCAACCACGGATAAAGCACCATTACAAGGAGTATCCAGCTTCGACAAAACTGCTCCTATGACCGACATCTTCACCGAGTTTTCGGAAATTACGAAGCCATCCGCTGTCATCACGAAACCATGCCATGCCGTTAAGCATCACATAGAAACGTCTGGACATCCAGTATTTGAGCAACCACGACGTCTTCATCCGGATAAACTCAAAGCGGCAAAGGCTGAATTTCAATTCATGCTAGATTTAGGCTACTGCCGACCATCAAAAAGCCAATGGGCCAGTCCTCTTCACATGGTCAAGAAGAAAAATGGCAGCTGGCGCCCGTGCGGCGATTATCGTCGGTTGAACGCACAAACACTACCCGACAGGTACCCCATTGCGCACGTTCAAGATTTTTCATCAATTCTACATGGGAAGACGATTTTTTCAACCATTGATCTAACCAGGGCTTATTACCAAATACCAGTAGCTGACGAAGACATTCCTAAAACAGCCGTCACTACGCCTTTCGGACTGTACGAATTTCTGGTAATGCCTTTTGGTCTTAAAAACGCAGCCCAGACTTTTCAACGATTTATTAATTAAGTTGTGGCAGGGCTCGAATTTGTTTTCGCTTACATCGATGATTTTCTCATCGCTTCTTCATTTCACGAAGAACATAAGCAACACTTGAAGATTATTTTCAGTCGACTGAGGGATCACGGACTTCAAATCAACGTGGACAAATGTGTGTTTGGAGCAGAAGCAGTAGACTTCTTGGGTTATAGGATCTCCAGCAAAGGATCTGCGCCATTACCAGACAAAGTCAGAAGCGTAATTGATTTTAAACGACCCGAGACGGTGCAAGAACTCCGCAGATTTTTAGGAGCCGTTAATTTTTATCACCGTTGTATCCCGAACGCCGCAGCTATGCAAGCTCCGTTGAACAAGTACCTCAAAGACTCAAAAAAGAACGACAAACGACTAATAGAATGGACTGCAGAGGCTATCGAAGCTTTTGATAAAGTGAAGCAAGATCTGGCTAATGCAACACAACTAGCGCATCCAGCGCCGAACGCCAAAATGCGAATTACAACAGATGCTTTAGGAATCGCCGTGGGGGCAGTGCTAGAACAATCGACAGATAACATCAACTGGCAACCCCTGGGATTTTTCTCAAAGAAGTTCACATCAGCTCAAGCTAACTACAGTACTTATGACAGAGAGCTGACAGCGATCTTCTCATCGCTTCTTCATTTCACGAAGAACCAGGCAATCAAGTTTTACAGGCCTTGGATCGAAGGATGTGCAGACATCGAAATCAGAACGGATCACAAGCCACTGACGTATGCATTCCTGCAAAAATCAGACAAGGCTTCTCCCAGACAACTCCGACAGCTCAATTTGATCGGACAATTTACGACAAAAATCATCTATATCCAAGGACAGCAGAATACAGTAGCTGATACACTCTCCAGAGTAGATGCACTACGACTTCCATCGATCATCAATTTCGAAGATTTGTCCAAAGCTCAACTTGAAGACGAAGAACTGAGGGAGGGAGGGAGGGAGGGAGGGAAGGAGGGAGGGAGGGAGGGAGGGAGGGAGGGAGGGAGGGAGGGAGGGAGGGAGGGAGGGATTGGGGAGGGAGGGATTAGGGAGGGAGGGAGGGAGGGAGGGAGGGAGGGAGGGAGATAGAGGAATAAATGGGTGCATGCAAATTACATACATATGAGAGAAAGGAATAATACGACAGATATCTGTCCTTGTCTAACGAGGCATCTGTACGACATATATCTGTCAAAGTTCGTTTTTTGAAACGGCTTTATAGGTCGCAAAATCCTTTTACAGGCGTAAAGTATAGGTACTAATGAAGAGTTGTTCTTTCCATGTGCTCCCTAAGTTACATAACAGTTACAAACTGGTTTACTGGGATTATGTCATAATAATTAAGATTTTTATTCAGTTTGTTATCTATACTGTTCATCAGCTGCCGTTACCCTCTACTCTGATGCTAAGACTGAGGTATATTTTTCTGTATAAAGACAGAATAAAATTAGTTATATAAATCAATACTATAAATTTAATATTTATTGCATTTGTTATAAAAGTTATTATTTTACCCCATCAAGAATGGATAGATCCTTTGAAAGAGTTTTACATCATTCGTTTACATTACAAGAAAAAAATTATTAGAGGTGCAAGAGATACAGTAAATTGCCAAGTCTAATAAGTACCCGCGTGAATACATACTATATATACTAATTCACATTCTCAATTATGCTACTGTTATTATTTGTCATCAGACAATTATAAACATACACATAATAATTAGGTACATATTATATATATATATACGCACATGTGTGCATAAGAATATGTAATTTTTAAAAAGCGGGTGCTTATTAGCCTTGATACGTTACTGCCTTTTGCTACGGACGGCCAGAAAGCATTTTCAGGTTCAGGCCGTATTGCTAAAGAATCCATAGACGCGGCAACGCCGCGCGGCGTTGCCGCGTCTATCGCATATGTCTTTCTCTCTACCACCGTGCGTCCGTGTGAGCAATTCAGTGGTGTGTGTACGTGTACAGAGTTTTGCGTTGTCACCACCAGTGGCACCACCTTACGTGGTGGCGTTTGCTTTAGTTGACATTACCGACGTCGAGGAAGTTCGGCCTTAGCTTTAGCATCCCTTTAACTCCGTATTTTA
>JASTWP010001798.1:0-59593 GCA_030770255.1 Temnothorax ravouxi | reverse complement strand
TTAAATATATATATTAATCAATATTGAAAATTGCTAAATTCATATATTATGGTAAACGTCAATAACGAAAACTGACAGTACAGATATTGTACAGATTATTAAAATAGCGAAGGAAAGAAATTGAGAGTTAACAACGGATGTGAATACAACGGATGTCAATCGATATGGTTGTGACAGGAAGATAAAACGTGGAGAGTAAGGGGAAGATAAAGTAAGTTAAAGCTAAAATAAAAATAAAATGTATTATGGTTAATAATTAAAGTTACAATAAATATTTATTTTATAATTTAGAAACAGAAAAATAGTGAGAAAGATATTGAGATAAAATAGAAGTAAATAAAGAAAGAGAGATTTTGGAAAACTAAGGATTTGGAACGAAGAATGGAGTAGGAGAGTGTGAGAGTAAGAGATAAATAGAAGTACATATTGTACAGATTATTAAAATAGCGAAGGAGAGAAATTGAGAGTTAACAACGGATGTTAATACAACGGATGTCAATCGATATGGTTGTGACAGGAAGATAAAACGTGGAGAGGAAGGGGAAGATAAAGTAAGTTAACCCTTAAAGCGCACACCTCCGAAAAATTACGTAAAGCGCACTGGGGGTATGAGATACCCCAGTGTCTGTAAGTATGTACTTTAACAACGCTATTGACTATTTTATTGCATAAAAATTTCTTAATGAAGTTAAAGTCACGTATTTTAAGAATAAACAATAGTTATAGTGATTTCTTAAAATTAACATTGTTTAAAAAATTATTGAAAAAGAAAGGACGGAAAAAATGTCACTTTTCACTTAAAATTGAATAACTTTGGCAATTTTTAATATTTTAAAGTAAAAATTTAACTGGATACTCTTGAGACATGGTATTTACGAGAAAAATTATTACAATAATGCGCGTTTCAAAAAAGGTATTTATTTGGAGTATTGAAAGTAATGATTTTGTAAGAAATGAAATATTGGATTTTGCATGTTTTTATGGGTTTAATCTTATTTTTCCAAGTACAAAAAATAAAAAATGACATTTTTAATGTTTATAATTAAAGTAGTATACATAAAAGTTTTATTCCAAAAAATTAAATTGTATGCCATCTACATAAAGACATTAATTAATATGAAAAAAACATTGTAAAAAAATTCATTTCACATTTTAGTGTATACTTACGTTTGACAGATGTGAAATAATAATAAAAAAAAAATCGTCAGAAAAGGAACTCTACTATTCACTATATTGACGTAGAGCGCACACGGGGTATGACATACCCCACGATCTTGACACGTCTTATTCGAATGGCTACCACAAGCACACTGATGCTTGGACGAACGGTTCTGCTGCTCGAACATAAAGTTAATACTCCAAACTAATACCATATGTCGCTGCAAGTTCAATTTTCTACATTTTAATGGGACTTATCAGAGCACAAAGTTTGGAGTGGGGTATCCTACACCCCATGTGCGCTTTAAGGGTTAAAGCTAAAATAAAAATAAAATGTATTATGGTTAATAATTAAAGTTACAATAAATATTTATTTTTTAATTTAAAAACAGAAAAATAGTGAGAAAGGTATTGAGATAAAATAGAAGTAAATAAAGAAAGAGAGGTTTTGGAAAACTAAGGATTTGGAACAAAGAATGGAGTAGGAGAGCGTGAGAGTAAGAGATAAATAGAAGTAGATAAAAAAAGAAAGAGGTTCTGAAGAGGATTTTAAATGAGGGATTGAGTAAGGTAGAGTGAAATAAAAAAAGGTAAGTTGAAAGAATAGTAAATAAATAAATAAAGAGTGTTTTAAGGTTTAAAAATTAATAAAAATTACAAAAAAATTTTTTAAAAAACATTTATTAATTTAAAAAAAAATTAATTTGTAAAAAAAAAGAGAAAAGAAAAAATTAATAACATTTTGATAAAATAAGTTAAAGCGAAAATAAGTGTTGTAAAATTTAAAAATTAAAAAAAAGTAACGTATTTAGAAAAAAGATATTTAAAAAAAGATAAAATTAATTTGTTAAAAAAAGAGTTAAAATAAGAGTGTTCTAAGATTTAGAAATTAATAGAAATTACAAAAAAATCTAAAAAAAGATATTTATTGATTTTTACGGTTAAAAAAAATAAAGTGGGACAAGGTTAAATAATGTGGAATAAGTTTTTTGGTTTGTTTTGAAAGTGAATTCGCATAGCTTAAATTTCTTCAATTTAAGGAAGTGTAATTAAGTGTATAATAGAAAAAATGCCAAAAAGAAAGACTACATTGTCTAGAAATACTCCTGATGCAAAGAGAATGCAAGTTAACAGGGAAAAAAAACGGCATCAAAATAAAACTTGCCTAAATCAAGACAACGAATTGGAACAAAAAAGATTAAAACGTTTAGCTGCACGACGTTTAAATGCTGCAGAATGTAGAATGTATGTGGTATGAGGGCAGCATTAGTATATCAACCTGAAATAGATTATGAGAATATGGAAGAAATTTCAATTGGAAAAATGGAAAAAATCTGTACACATTGCAATGCAAGGAAATGGCCTGAGGAATCGCAAGGCCTTTGTTGTTTTGGGGGTAAAGTAGTTTTACCAGAATTCGAGGAACCGCCAGAACTAATTAAAAGTTTAATTTTTGGGATACATTCATTTTCAAAACATTTTTTAGAGAATGCAAGAAAATATAATAATTTATTTCAAATGACATCATTTGGTGCAAAAGAAGTGAGAGAAGGCAATTTTATGCCTACATTTAAAATTCAAGGACAAATATACCACTACATTGGTAGTTTACTTCCAATACCAGGAAAAAAACCAGAATTTTTACAGATTTATTTTATTTCAGACGCAGATCAAATTTCAAGACGATTAGATATAATTCCAAATCTAAAAAAAGAGTTGATTGAATTATTGCAAAAAAATTTGCAAGAACATAATAATTATATTAAAAGTTTTAAATATAATCTTGAAAGAAACTTAGAAGGTGCGATGGAAGAGTTAAAGATAATTATTCACGCTGATCGGGCACCTGTAAATGAACATAGAGGACGATATAACGTTCCTACAATGAACGAGGTGGCAGTCTTGATGATAGATGAAGAAAAGGGATCGAGAGATATTGTGTTGCACTGTCGAGATGGACGGTTGCAACGTGTCAATGAACTTCATCGGGCCTATGATCCATTACAATATCCCCTTATGTTTATAAGAGGAGAGGATGGTTACAATTTATCAATAGCACAAAAAAGTAATACAAATTGTGTAAACATGAAAACAGTATCTTGCATGCAGTTTTATGCATATAGATTAATGGTTAGAGAAAATAGAATAAATCATATACATTATTTTAAAGATGGCGAAAATGATTGGAGAAAGATTAGATTTTATACGACGTAATCAGAAAAAATTGCGTGTAGATGAATATATACATTTGCGAGATGCACTTAATCAGGATGCTAACGTGAATGCTGCGAACATAGGTCAGCATATTATTCTTCCGTCGTCATTCACTGGATCACCGAGATACATGCAGGAAAAAACGCAAGACGCGATGACGTATGTGCGTAACTATGGACGGCCTGATTTATTTATAACATTTACATGTAATCCAGAGTGGTCAGAAATAAAGAATAAACTGTTTCAGGGACAAAAATCATATAATAGACACGATATAATTACAAGAGTTTTTCATTTAAAAATGAAAAAGCTAATAAAACTATGCACAAAAAATAAAATATTTGGGATGGTAAAATGTTACATGTTTAGTGTGGAGTGGCAAAAACGAGGTTTACCACACTGTCATATACTTTTATGGTTGCATACAAAAATTCAGCCAGACGATATAGACAAATTTATTTGTGCAGAACTGCCAGATAAGGAACGTGATCCATTGTTATATGCAATAGTGTGCAAAAATATGATACATGGACCATGTGGAGAGCACAACACAGCCTCATCGTGCATGAAGAATAATAGATGTTTGAAGAGATATCCACGAAATTTCATTATAGAAACACAAACAGGGCACGATAGTTATCCAACTTATAGACGAAGGAGTCCAGAGTATGGAGGATATATTGCAAATCTTAATATACGTGGAAAAATAGTAAGAATAGATAATAGATGGATTGTTCCATATTGTCCTATGCTGACGAGATGTTTTCAGGCTCATATAAATGTTGAATATTGCCATTCGGTACAGGCTATTAAGTATATATGTAAATATATTAATAAAGGTTCGGACCAAGCCACGTTTACTGTTCAAAATGAAATGGATGAAGTGAAGAAGTATGTAAATGGTCGTTACATAAGTACCTCAGAGGCTTGCTGGAGATTTTTCGATTTTTTAATTCATGAACGATATCCGACTGTAATGCATTTAACAGTACATTTAGAAAATGGACAACGTGTGTATTTTACAGAAAACAATATTCCAGAAGTTATTGAAAATCCACGAAAAACAACGTTAATCGCGTTTTTCGACTTATGCAAAACGGATGAATTTGCAAAAACGTTATTATATCATGAAGTTCCAGGGTACTATACTTGGAGAAATAATACATTTAGAAGAAGAAAAAGAGGGCAAGATGTCGAAGGACATCCTGGTATAAAAAAGGATTCGGCTCTTGGAAGAATTTATATAATTCATCCAAATCAAACCGAGTGTTTTTATTTGCGAATGTTATTGCACCATGTCCGAGGCCCAACTTCTTTTGAGATGTTAAGAACGGTAAATGGTGTGGTTAATCCTACATTTAAAGCGGCTTGCCAAGAACGTGGACTTTTGGAAAATGATGATCAATGGAAAAATACACTCGCTGATGCCGTTGAATTGCAGTCGCCGAGACAATTAAGAGAATTATTTGCAATTATTTTAGTATTTTGTCAGCCGTCGCGACCAGTTATATTGTGGGAAACATTTAAATTAAATTTATGTGAGGATATTTTACATAAAGAGCGTTGTAGAAATAATGACACAACCTTAACATTATCAGATGATATCAGTAATAAAGGTCTAATTAAAATAGAGGATGAGGTTGTTAGACTAAGTGAGAAATATTTGGTAGATTACGGTTTAATATCACCAATACGTAATCAAGAAAATGCCATAAACTCATTCGACGTGATTTTAGGATGTTCATATGATACGAATGAGTTAGAAGAATATGTACGTAATAATCTTCAAAAGTTAGTAATTGATCAAAAAATGGCATTTGACAAAATTATGGAGAGTGTGAACAATAATTTAGGAAAAGTATTATTCTTGGATGCTCCTGGAGGAACTGGTAAAACATTTTTATTAAATTTAATAATGGCTAATGTGAGATCAAAAGGAGAAAGGGTTTTGGCTGTAGCATCGTCAGGTATTGCAGCAACTCTGCTCAGTGGCAGAAGAACGGCACATTCAACTTTTAAATTACCAATAAACGTATTTCAGGAAAAAGAAACAGTGTGCTCAATACGTAAAAATGGAACACTTGGGAAAATAATACAGGAAACAGTATTAATAGTGTGGGATGAGTGTACGATGAGTCACAGAGCCCACATCGAAGCAATCGATCGAACTCTACGAGATTTAAAATCATGTAATAAAGTAATGGGTGGAGTGACATTTGTTTTTGCAGGGGACTTTCGGCAGACATTACCAGTCATTCCAAGAGGAACAAGAGCAGATATTATAAAGGCATGTTTAAAATCATCTTACATGTGGAATTTTATAGAAAAATTGAATTTGAGAACCAATATGAGAGCACATCTTGGGGGAGGAGATTTTGAATTTTCACAGCAATTAATAAATATAGGAGAGGGAAAAATAATTAATGATAATGGTTACATAAATATTGACGAGAAAATAGGAAAGGTTGTAAATACTATAATCGAATTGATTGATGAAATTTACCCTGATATTGAAAATTTAGTAGAGAAATCTTATAATTGGCTATGTGAAAGAGCAATTGTATCGCCAAGAAACGCATCAGTAGAGGAGATAAACAACATAATTTTGGAGAAGATAAATTGTGAAAGCCGAGAATACAGATCCATTGATACCGTCATTAATAATGACGATGTAGTACACTATCCCCAAGAATTTTTAAATGCTTAATCCATCAGGTTTTCCAATGCATTATCTGAAACTGAAAGTCGGAATATCAGTAATGTTGTTGCGAAATTTGAATCCACCGAAATTATGTAATGGCACTAGATTACAGATCAAAAATATGTGCAACAACATAATCGAAGCTATCATTCTTACTGGTCCAGCAGCAGGTGAACTCGCCTGTATACCTCGAATCCCTATGATTCCAACAGATTTGCCATTTCAATTTAAACGACAACAGTTTCCAATTAAAGTGTCCTTTGCAATTACAATTAATAAATCACAAGGACAGACGTTTAAATATGTTGGAATTGATTTGCGTGGGGAATGTTTTTCACATGGACAATTATATGTTGGATTATCTAGGACTGGAAATGCAGAAAATCAATATATTTTATTACCAGCAAATAGGAAAACAAAAAATATTATTTATCCAGAAGTTTTGTAAGTTTAAAATGGAACAACAAAAAATAAAAAGAAAGGACCCCGCACAAAACCACGTGAAAAAGCCGTTCAACCGAATTGGCTAAAACTGTGGGAATCGGTAGTTTATGTGATGCTGATTAAAAGTTCATATGGGCGCGAAGTCCGAAAATGGCCAGTTTTCAAGATACAAGAGGTCAAAAGTTGGGAATATGGCCAACAGATCTAGCTTACATGGGTTATCTACGCACGCATCGACGGCATTCATTGAGATGGAACTTGTTTCGCATTGAGAAGGGACTTGTTCAGAGGATGTGTGAAGACTGTCAGAATAAGCAATAGCTACGCAACATTCGTGCAGCTAATATGGCCAAGTTACTGATACGGCCAGATCAAGTATATGGCTCTTGGCTTGCGCTACCCGTTCTTAGCGCTATCCAGGATCAACGGCGTGGACGTGATGGGTGTTTGATCCCTTGTGTGTGTGTGTGTGTATTTGTTCGTGTGCGTGTGTGTGCGTGTGTGTGTGTGTGTGTGTGTGTGTGTTTGTGCGCGTGCGTGCGTGCGTGCGTGCGTGCGTGCGTGCGTGTGTGTGTGTCTGTCTGTCTGTCTGTCTGTCTGTCTGGCTAATACCTCTAATACTTCTTCTTCGTTTGGTCGAAGTATTCTTATTCGTTTGCAAGGAAAGGTTCAATTATCTCGATCTGGTTAATGTTCATAGTTACATCTAACACGCTTCGCAAAACATTGATTGAGGGATACCGCACATTCAGTAAAGCCGGAGCTAGGACCCTAGGGACGTGCGCCCATGTAGCATCTATCCTCTGGTACATGGGATATGCCCGACATGAACTGAATGTGCGGTATCCCTCAATCAATGTTTTGCGAAGCGTGTTAGATGTAACTATGAACATTAACCAGATCGAGATAATTGAACCTTTCCTTGCAAACAAATAAGAATACTTCGACCAAACGAAGAAGAAGTATTAGAGGTATAGCCAGACAGACAGACAGACAGACAGACACACACACACACACGCACGCACGCACGCACGCACGCACGCACGCGCACAAACACACACACACACACACACACACACGCACAAATACACACACACACACACACACACACAAGGGATCAAACACCCATCACGTCCACGCCGTTGATCCTGGATAGCGCTAAGAACGGGTAGCGCAAGCCAAGAGCCATATACTTGATCTGGCCGTATCAGTAACTTGGCCATATTAGCTGCACGAATGTTGCGTAGCTATTGCTTATTCTGACAGTCTTCACACATCCTCTGAACAAGTCCCTTCTCAATGCGGAACAAGTTCCATCTCAATGAATGCCGTCGATGCGTGCGTAGATAACCCATGTAAGCTAGATCTGTTGGCCATATTCCCAACTTTTGACCTCTTGTATCTTGAAAACTGGCCATTTTCGGACTTCGGGCCCATATGAACTTTTAATCAGCATCACATAAACTACCGATTCCCACAGTTTTAGCCAATTCGGTTGAACGGCTTTTTCACGTGGTTTTGTGCGGGGTCCTTTGTATGAAGGATGAGTGTGAATTAAAGTGTTGCAAATATATTTTTGGGAAATAAAGTAATTTAATTAAAAGAAAAAAGTATCGTATAAAAGTTTAGTGTTAAAGTAAAAAAGGATGTGTATCCGTGTAAAATGGAAAAATGGAAAAACGCATGCGCGCGCGCATGAATAGATACATGTACACAAACTAAACAAAAGCGTGCGCGCATGCGTATATACATACATACACGCATGCATGCGCATACGTATACGTAGACGCATATGGCACGAAACGCATACGTATACGATTCTACATATACGTACGTACGTACACGCAAATATACGTATCCACATACAAGTATGTACACAATTGCGTGCGCATATCTATATATATAGACATACGCAGGCACACATACGCATCCACACACACACACACACACACACACACACACACACACACACACACACAAACAAACAAACACATAAACACAAACATAAACACAAACATAAACACAAACATACAAACGCAAAAACAAACACACACAGACACAAATACACACACATACAAACACACACACACACACATACAAACACAAACACACATACACAAGAGGTGTAAATCCGACCAGGCAACCTCCACGTGGTACATCTTGGGTAATGCTAATGCTGGCGGTATTGATACAAAATTGAGGTATAGGATATTATATGCAAAAATGCTTTATTTTCGAAATATAAGTTTGTAATATTGAAAATTAAAAAATGGCAAAAGCTACGCGTAGGAGAGTAATGGAGTATATGGAGAGAGGGAGAGAGAGAAATAGGCTGACCATGATCCCTGCGGACAAAGATCTGACCGTTCTTGCTCCACACATGCTTAAATGAAGACTGTTTTGCCTTGATTCTAGTTTGACGTAACAGCTTGTAAGTATCGGTCGGAAGTAGCTCGTTTACAAAAATGTTGCCCGGGAAATTCTTCGAGAAAACATCGTCTACCGTTAGCCGGCGTCTGCCACGCATTACTTTAAGAATTGTGACGTGACATTTGTCACGTCCTCCGTCCGGACGGTAGCTCGGCCGAGGGGAAGGTCAGGGATGGCGCCTCGACTCGAGTCGAGGGAGGGCTACTCGCGTTAACTAACCTTTTTGCGCTAAGTTTCGTAGGAATGACAGGTGGTGCCGGAGCAGGGGATCACCCACCGAATGTAACGACGATAGTCGCGACGAGGGAAGAACGGGCGCTCGGAGGACGTACGGCGGAGTGGTCGACCGACGGGCGGGCTACCGGAACCTACCGCGGGAAAAGCGCCAGGGATGTCTCGCACAGCAACACGGCCCCGCCGCAGCATAAACACGGGTGCACCACCGCGACTGCAGCGCGGGTGGACGACCTACACACTTCACCTGACGGCGCCCAGAGGGCCGAGCGGCGCCGCCACGGCCTGGCCAGCCGGGCGGGAAATCCGCGAGGGGCCTCGGCACACGCAATAGCCGACTCAAATGGGCCGCGGGAAAATGGCGGAAAATCGTCTGCAACGTCGCGAACAGGGCGACACACACGACCAATCGGCGGGGCGGAAGGACTGCGAGCCTGAGGGCGCGCGCCGCGGGGGCCCAGCGTAGTCCCGCCAGGCCGACCGCTCCTCACTGTCGATCGGGACACGGACGAGGAGCCATCCCAGGACGAGCGCCCCGACGCCACCGAGCCGCAGCGAGCAGCTAATACTGTAAGATCTCCACTCCGGTGCTACCAAGTAATTGAGGGCTCGATCTCGGTCGCGACCCGGCGCCAGTAAATGTGCTTACCGATTCGATTACCGGGTAAATCGGTTGGATTGCGTTTCGCCTTTGGGTACCGGCTCTCGCCGTCGCGGGTGCCGGGTAGCTTATCGCGGCTATTTGTCGGAACCGCGGGCACGTGGCCGGCCGAGATCGCAGCCAAGAATATTTCTGAAGGCCCTCCTCGAAGCTTGCGCGATCGGCAGTCAATTCGCGGTGATTGTGGCGTATATTCTGGTGAATCGTGGGCGGAAGCGTACCGCGGGTGGTGCGCTCCCTCGGATATTGTGTTTAGCGTTGCGTGTTCGTGAGCATTAGGGCTTGTTGTACGTGGAAACATACGGTGCGCGTCGCGAGAGATCGCACCGGGCATCTTACGGTGGATTGAGAGCATCGCGGATATCTTGCGCCGCGTGCGCGGGCAAATATCGTCGCACGCGCTCGAGGAAGAATCTCGCGAGCACATTACCGTGTGGCGTTGCGTACTTGTGGGCTCACGCCGCGGGCATTTGGTCGTGCGTATGAGGATCGGTTATGTCGTGCGCATGAGGATCGGTTATGTCGTGCGTGTGAGAATCATTTGTGTCGTGCGTGTGAGGATCGTTGTGCACTCGAGATCTGGGGAGTCAGGCCTAGGCGGATTGACGACATCGCGTGGTCGCGTTTATACGATTCGGAGTTGCTGAGTTCGCCCGAGGGCTCTCCCCGCGAGGGGAGTCTCGCGAACGTGAAAATCACGCACCCCGGGCGTGCGCTAACCGGCGATTCGATTACCGCGCTGGTACCGAGCGTTCGAGCGATATCCGGCCTTGGCTCCTCGCTATGATTTATCTGTCTTCATTGTGAAATATATCTGATTATTCTTGTACACTGCCGAGCTTTATTTTGAGTGTCGGTTGCGTCACGCTCCTTCTCCACCTTCACCCCTATCGCGCGGATCCGCGCCCTGAGCCCGCTGGGTGGCTATCGAGGCGGACGTTGCAGAGACGTGGTGCGCGTCTATAATCGCACCTGGCGCCCAATCGAGAATGTATCGCCCAAGACCTAAGATACGGGAATCACGGTAAGAACTTGGACTTTGGCATCCCCTCAGAGCTATCGTCGGACGGTAGGGCAATCCAATTGCAACCGCGCTCCTTCGGCTAGCGAGACCGAGGGAAACCGGGTTGCAGAATATAATCCCGAATCTCACGCGACTTGAGTGCCACAATCACTGACTTTTTGCGACTAGTTGCGTCAACTCGAAGATCAGTAGCCGAGACAGAACCCGTCGCTTCATCGCCCGTCACCGGCGCATTACGCATCACCACATCACGGGTATCAAGAACGTCAGAGACCAGCTGAGGGGTACCGAGCGCCTTAAAAACGCTCTCTGCCACCTCACCGGACGTATGAGTAAAAGAACTTGGAATACCTGAGATAATAATGTCAGACGCTCCAGAGACCCGCGATGCGGCAGACGACTCGCGATCAACCGGTTGAGGGCTCAGCAGCCGTACGCTCCGAGCCTCCAGCACCGCAATTCTTTCACTAAAGCTCTCGACGATTTTTAGAGCATCTGGCATTCGATTCAGTTTACGCGCAAAATCCGCATTTAGTGCCTCCTGACGATTGATAAAAGATGTGAACATCTCGAATACGGCAGTATAGTTTTTGTCTAATTCGTCCAGCCTGGCAGCAAATCTTCTGTCCGATTCCTCGATCCTCGTCAAAATCAACTGAAGCAACGCCTCGGTAGACTGCGATTGAACACCAGGAGAGGCGACGCCCACCGCACCCCGCGGGGCAGAGCCCCGGTGATCCGCAGAACAATGCGTATCCATAGGCGTGAAAGGCATAGTTGACAGCTGAGTTATACAGCACTCACTATCGATTGCCGAGTTAGATCGTGCACAAATCAGTACGTCCAGATGGTCCAGATCGCCACAGATGTCAACATGCACAGGTGTCAGGCACGGAGATAGCGTAGCGAGGCGCAGAGAAAAGACCAGAGAAGCAGAAACCAGGAGCATGCGCAGTAAAGCAGATTCCTGCCAGACCCGAGTTCAGCCAGTTTGAGGTTAGAAATAGTATAATTTTTCCACGAAAATATCGGGCTATCAGGCTGCACGGAAAGAAAGACTTAATGTCAGTCTTAACGAGCAGCAAAAAACACGCTCAAGCCTAGAACAAAACAGCCCGAAGGCAGCTTACGGCAGAAATGCAGTTGAAAGAATACGGAGCAAGAACACAGCGTGACACAACCAATACTTGAGAGAGAGAGATTGATTGATTGATTAATATATTTATATGCCCAAGCATCGCTAAAGGGCAAAGGTATTAAGGTAGTAACAATATTATAACAATAATAAAGAGTAAATGCTCTCAAACATATCAAAAAGCTAATAAACTGCATACAATAATAACAGGATATATACTACAGTATAGCAATATAAACAATGGCTAATTCCAATGAATCTTAATACTAAGCTTAAGAACTAAAAACAATAATAACAAGAGGTACACTATATTACAATGAACTTAGACTATGCTTACAGTTAACTGAATATACATGAAGGCAGCTGCACTAGTCAGATTCGGATGCAATCAGATACGAACGGAGAAGATTTTTAAAACCAGCTAGTGAAGACGCCGATGTAATGCCATCAGGAAGAGAGTGCCAAAAATAAATTGAAGATAGTCGGAAGGAGTTACGGTAGGTAGTGGTTCTATGGAAAGGAATGTGAAAAGTGTGTGATGATGTGGATAAACGAGAGAGAGAGAGAGAGAGAGAGAGAGAGAGAGAGAGAGAGAGAGAGAGAGAGAGAGAGAGAGAGAGAGAGAGAGAGAGAGAGAGAGAGAGAGAGAGAGAGAGAGAGAGAGAGAGAGAGAGAGAGAGAGAGAGAGAGAGAGAGAGAGAGAGAGAGAGAGAGAGAGAGAGAGAGAGAGAGAGAGAGAGAGAGAGAGAGAGAGAGAGAGAGAGAGAGAGAGAGAGAGAGAGAGAGAGAGAGAGAGAGAGAGAGAGAGAGAGAGGGAGAGAGAGAGAGAGAGGGGGAGGAGGAGAGAGAGAGAGAGAGAGAGAGAGAGAGAGAGAGAGAGAGAGAGAGAGAGAGAGAGAGAGAGAGAGAGAGAGAGAATTGAGTTTTATTAGCCTTCTCGGCTATTTTACAGCACATGATCTTACAATCATTCCTCTGCACGAGGTACAATAAATATTTTTAGCTTCCGCTTAAATTGTTCGATCCTTTCGCATTGTCTTACATCTAACGGTAGGGCGTTGTACATATTTAGACCATCATAGAATAAACTCTTTTGCCCGCCCGTCGTTCTGCGAAACCGCACTACAATATTGTCAGCCTGTCTTGTTTGTCTATTACTCACATTACCTACTCTTTCTATTTTGTTACCTAATTGTCTAGGCATTATTCCTCTTATTATTTTATAAATAAAAATACATACATTATATAACAATCTTTGTTTTATATTCATAAACTGGAGTGCTTGCAGCATCTGGTCTACCTTAGTACGTCGATCACATTGAAGTACAATCCTCATAGCCCGATTTTGCGCAACTTGTAGCCTATTCAATAATGTTTCACCCATACCAATTAATAGCGTTGCACAGTACTCAAAGTGAGGTGCTATAATTGCCTTATATACAAGACATCTGGAGTATACCGATATATCCTTACCTATTCTATTTAAAAAACTTGTCTTTTTCCCTATCTTTTTTATCATATAGTCACAGTGGTCCTCCAACCGCAGCTTATCATCGATAATGAAGCCCAAATACTTCATTATTTCCACGCATTCTATTACTGATCCATCATTACACTTTAATATAACCCTACCTTTCAACTCTTTTCTTATACTCCGAACTATCATCATTTTTGTTTTACTCGCATTCAGTTTTAATTTATTTCTACACATCCATTCTTCTACTATTTTAAACTGTCTATTCATTTTTCTTTCCAACTCAGCACAGCTTTCTCCTATCACATACAACAATGTATCATCCGCAAATATTTTTACATTACCTACCCCTAAACAAGTTTTCACTATATCATTTATGTAAATAATAAACAATAAGGGCCCCAACACCGATCCCTGTGGAACTCCTAATAGAGTTTTAATAAGTTTAGACCATTTACCCTTAAACTTAATCTTTTGTGTTCTATTGCTTAAATATGATCGCAGCCATTGTAACACAGTTCCTCTAATTCCGTACTGGTATAATTTTTCAAGCAGTCTTTCTCTATCTACAGTCTCAAACGCCCGCTTAAGGTCCATAAAAGTAACTCCTACCATTTTTCCTTCACTGACTATTAATTTCCACTCATCCATTACAACTTGTAGCGCTGTTTCACACGAGTGATGTTTTCTAAATCCAGACTGATGTTCTGTTATAATATCGTTCTTCTCCAGGAATAATTCTAATTGTTCTTTTACCACTAACTCTAGCACCTTTTCATATATTGGTAGCACATTGATCGGCCTGTACTCACTTGCCTTTTTTGGTTTTGCTATCTTTGGAATCGGTATCACGGTTGATGTCTTCCATCCATCAGGACATCGCCCGCTTTTCAGTGAGCAATTGATCAACTCAAACAGCTCTTCCTTTATTACCGGAAAAGCTACCTTCAAGATTTATACTCTGTACATAGTATAAGTTAAATTTATCTGCTGTATTGCACTCCTCCCCATTTTCCAGTATCTCGAAATCTATATTATCTGATTCATTTTCATTTTCGCTTGCTTCCACTCCTTTTATCACTTCTTTTAGAGTTTTCCACATTTTTATAGGATCCTTCTTATTACCGTCTATCATATTTTCATAATACTCCTTTTTTTTTGTCCTAATGAGATTGACCACCGCATTTCTTTCCATCTTGAATTGCCTCCAGTCCTGTTCTCCATCTGTGCTTACTGCCCTATTGTATGCTTTATCTCTTTTATCTGCGGCTATTCCTATCTCTTCTGTGTACCACTTTTTTCCTTCCCAAACCCCTGGAATCTTGAACTTTTTTTTAGGCGCTACCGTATCCAGTGCATCCACCATGCTCTCAACAAATTTGTCCGCTTTTACCCTTACATCCTCACTCACACTCATATCTAAATCCTGCTTTTGTTTAATATTTCTATCCAATAGTTCAATAAATTCTTCAACGCAAAATTTACTATAGTCCCTACTAATAAATTCTCTATATTTGACCCCCGCTTTATTAATACCAAGGTCAACTTTCAACCACGCATGATCTGTTATCTTAGGTTTATGCTCTACTTGTACATTTATTTTGCTATTAGCAAAGATCAAATCTATTGTTGTTTGACTATCTTTAGTAATTCTCGTTGAGAGAGAGAGAGAGAGAGAGAGAGAGAGAGAGAGAGAGAGAGAGAGAGAGAGAGAGAGAGAGAGAGAGAGAGAGAGAGAGAGAGAGAGAGAGAGAGAGAGAGAGAGAGAGAGAGAGAGAGAGAGAGAGAGAGAGAGAGAGAGAGAGAGAGAGAGAGAGAGAGAGAGAGAGAGAGAGAGAGAGAGAGACTATTTGTGTGTCTTGATACACATGTTATCCGGGGCGAAGCCCGGCGGGGCATGCTAGTATATATATACTGTCACGACTTTTTCACTCCCGGACCGCTCCGGGGCGTGTGCCGGATCAAAAGGATTGAGGAGAGCAGGATGGTAGGCCTCTCCAACGATTCCCTCGCACCTCCGACACTTCGCGAAACGATTTTACCGTTGGGCGCCAGACGCGTAAATGCGCGTCCGCGAAATCGCGAAAGAAAACCGAAACGAGACGCAAAACGACACGTGCGGATGTGCGAGGAATTGGCTAGCTCGACCTAATACTCAGGCGGGGTTGATGAAGGGCAGCGCGATATTCGGCGGGGTGACGAAAAAAATTAATACCACGAACTCAATCGATTAACATTGTAAAAATAACATTTATTCTGTAGCAATTCCAAAAAATTAACAATGAATGCCAATTTGGCTTCAGCCTATCGGACCGACAAAACATTCAATGACGCGGGGCGTCCGAAACGAAATAAAAGAAAACGCGCAGAAGGCGCTGTGATTAGATTCGAGAAACCTGGGAAGGAACTTATAACTACTATAGAACATCGACAGAAAACGCGAGTTAATCAGAATGAGGTAGAACATCGCATCTCATATGAAAGGTCTCAAAAGTACGGGACGCCACGCTCGGAGCGCGTGAACGCCACTCATCGAGTCGCACAAGAAGTCTGTCGCCAATTAACTTCAGCGCAATCGCGAGGAAACGAAGAATCGCATATAACTAACGCGAAAGAACGGACTTAATCTAACACACGCAATACTTAACGGACGCGAGGGAAAAACGCGGAATTACCGCGAGAACTAACGAAACGCGAAGTTAACGCCAATAAGATCCAAACGCGATTAAACGCAGAAGATTCTCACGCAAGCGTTATTACTCGCGAGTTCTAATTTTCGACTGGGCGAAACACGACACACCACGAGACGCGCGGACGTGAACGCGAAGGACGCGAGAAATGGCGCATTGGCGACGTCGAACGGCGTTATCGACGCGCCTACCGCGATCTCCAGGAGTCTATCATTTCGGTCGCGATCCTACGGCCACGAGACCATTCCGGTGCCCTTCGATCTCGTCATCGATCACTAATTACGCCTGATCGGCGAACACACGAATTATCGCGAGAATTCTCGAGCGAGAGCGCAACCCGGGGAGCGGTGTCGTGGCTTTACATAAGGTAACATAGAGGCAACCTCACCGTAGGCCAGTCCCCCTCCTGAGGGTCCTTGCCGTCGTCCCAAAGGTCGAGAGTGTGGCCGCGAGAAGTCCGGCCAGCTCCAACGTACTAGAGACGGAAGTGCAAAGTACCGAACTATCGCGACTTGAGGCGAGCGTGTCGAGGCGGCCGAGGACGATCCACGAATGCTCCCGATATCCTCGCTCGATGGCGGAATCGATAGCGTACCCCACCCCGGGCGTACGCGGCCCCGCGAACTATCGCGCGGACCAATACGAGGTGAGCTCGCAGGCTCGCGGTGTCGCACAGGGCCGTTAATCACGGCTTTTCGCAGGGCGCTCGGCGGCCCTTTGCTCACGCGACCATTTTTCCGGGTTTCCTCCCGGCGCAGCGGACGGGACGTAATTGCCTCCGTGTTTCTCCTTTTCGGTCCGGGAATGGCGATCGTCCATCCCGGAATCCGGTCCTAAGGCGAGGAGGGCAGGTGAGTTGATTTTGCCCCGGCGTCCCGGAGCCCTGCCTTCACGGATCCGCCCGTCGCTGTGTTACGCGCCACGCGCGTATCCTCTAGCGCTCCCCTGTGCTCTGCGGCCCGCAAGCATCCTCGAAATCCGCTGGTCGTCGCCAAATTTTCGCTTCCATCCTTGTCGTCTACTCCGCTACTCCGTGGTCCAATCTCAGGAACTCCTGTTTTTGGCTCGGTGAGGCGCCGCGTAAATAATACAAAATAAAACAGGAATTAATACTAACGCAACGCGATTCGAATAGGCCCCCTGGAGATCTCGCATCGATTCGTTGGACCGTCCTCGGGCATAACAAGGTCGCGAAACCGTGCCTTGTGACGGCGGCGGGGCGCTGCAACGGTGCAGCGAAACTGCCACGTCACAATACATACATATATGTTGTGACGTGGCAGTTTTGCTGCACCGTTGCAGCGCCCCACCGCCGTCACAAGGCACGGGTTCGCGACTTTTTAATGCCCGAGGACGGTCCAACGAATCGATGCGAGATCTCCAGGGGGCCTATCCTAATCGCGTTGCGCAATTATTAATGCCTATTTTATTTTGTATTATTTACGCGGCGCCTCACCGAGCCAAAAACAGGAGTTCCTGAGATTGGACCATGGAGTAGCGGAGTAGACGACAAGGACGGAAGCGAAAATTTGGCGACGACAAGCGGATTTCGAGGATGCTTGCAGGCCGCCGAGCACAGGGGAGCGCAAGAGGACGCGCGCGCGGCGCGTAACGCAGCGACGGGCGGATCCGTGAAGGCAGTGCCCCGGGACGCCGGGGCAAAATCAACTCACCTGCCCTCCTCACCCTACTGACCGGATGCCGGGGTGGTTGGCCACCATACCCGGGCCGACAGGAAGGAACACGGAGGCAATCACGTCCCGTCCATTGCGCCGGGAGGAGACCCGGAAAAATTTGCTGCGCGAACGAAGGGCCGTCGAGCGCCCTGCGAAAAGCCGTGATTAACGGCCCTGTGCGACGAGACACCGCGAGCCTGCGAGCTCACCTCTTATTGGTCCGCGCGATAGTCGCGGGGCCGCGTACGCTCGGGGTGGGGTACGCTATCGATTCCGCCATCGAGCGAGAATTTCGGGAGCATTCGTGGATCGTCCTCGGCAGCCTCGACACGCTTGCCTCAAGTCGCGATAATTTGGTACTTTGCACTTCCGTCTCTCGTACTTCGGAGCTGGCCGAAATCCTCGTAGCCATACTCTCGACCCTTGGGACGACGGCGAGGACCCTCAGGAGGGTGACTGGCTTACGGTAAGGTTGCTTCGGTATTACCTTATGTAAAGCCACGACACCGCTCCCCGGGTTGCGCTCTCGCTCGGGAATTCTTGCGATAATTAGCGTGTTCGCCGATCAGGCGTAATTAGTGATCGATAACGAGAGCGAAGGGCACCGGAATGGTCTCGTGGCCGTGGGATCGCGAGCGAAATCATAGACACCTGGAGATCGCGGTAGGCGCGTCGGTAACGCCGTTCGACATTGCCTGTACGCCGTTTCTCACGTCCTTCGCGTTCACGCCCGCGCGTCCCGTGGTGTGCCGTGTTCTGCCCGGTCGGAACTTAGATTCTGCGAGGGATAACGCTTACGTGAGAATATTCGGCGTCTCAGTTTAATTGCGTATTCTAATTACCATCCTGATTGCGTTCGGAGCTCACTCGCGCTCAAGTCTTTGTGTACAATTTTACGTTTGCGTTGTAATGTCGTTCATGTCGGCATCCTACTTGCGCTGGAGTATGACGTGCGTGCGGTAATTTCTTGCGTCAGAGTATCATTCGCGCCACTAATCGCAGTCGGGTAACGTTCGCGTCCCCTGATTAACTACGTTAGGCTATTATTAGTCACGTTAGGATCCCTTGCGTTCGGATGTTATTCGCGGCTAGATCTTATTGGCGTTAACGTCGCGTTTCGTTAGTGCTCGCGGTAAGTCCGTGTTTTTCCCTCGCGTCCGATAGTCATTACGTGCGTTCGAGTAAGTCCGTTCTTTCGCGTTAGTTATAAGATTCTTCGTTTCCTCGCAATTACGCCGAACTTTATCTCGCGTCATTGCAGTGCGTTCGATCCTCATTTCATTGGGACGAGGCTTGCGCCGCGATCCTCATTCGCGTTAAATTAAGATAATTGGCGACAGAATTCTTGCGCGACTCGATGCGTGGCGTTCACGCGCTCCGAGCGTGACGCCCCATACCTTCGAGATCTTTCATGTGAGACCATATTTTCTATCTCACTCGGATTAATTCGCGTTTACTGTCGATGTTTCATATTACCCATAAGTTGTTCTCATGTATTCCTCGGATCTAATCACCGCGCCTTCTGCGCGTTCCAGGTACAATACCGTAACGCTCCATTCATTTCTGGCGTCCGCGCTATCACCGCTTCTTTTGTTTCGCTTTTGGACGCCCGCGTTATCGAGCGATAGATCTGTCCGACAGACTGAAGCCGAATTGGCCTTTATTGTTTTGTTTTTGAGTGACTGCAGAATAAATGTTATTCCTAAATTGTTAATCGTTTGAGTTCGTGGTATCAATTTTTTTTTGTCACCCCGCCGAATATTGCGCTGCCCTTCATCACCCCCGCCTGAGTATTAGGTCAAGCTAGCCAACTCCTCGCACATCCGCACGTTTCGTTTTGCGTCTCTTTTCGGTTTTCTTTCGCGATTTCGCGGACGCGCATTCACGCGTCTGGCGCCCAACGGTAAAGTTTCGCGAAGTGTCGGAGGTGCGAAGTAATCGTCGGAGAGGCCTGTCATCCCGCTCTCCTTAATCCTTTTGATCCGGCACACGCCCCGGAGCGGTCCGAAAGTGAAAAAGTCGTGACAATGTATATATATATAATTTATTTATTATATATTATATTTATTTATTATTTATTTTATTTTTTTATATATAGTATATCATATTTATTTTATACAATTTTACTTTTATTTTTCTGACGAATTTAAGTGCGAATAATATTTTGTGTATATTGCATGATTTTATTCTTTCCCCCTGGCGACAAGCTACAACCATTTCATAGCATATTATTTTTTAGTGGAATAGGCCTACCGGGAAAACCACTAAAAAAAAAGGCGTCAATTCACAATAGTACCTCCCGGGTGACGCGGAAACCTATTGTGATAATTATATAATTTTAATTAATTATATAGTTATAAAATTTTACATGCACATATTATTGTACATGCATAGCCTCGAATAGTAGACAAAGACATTTCGTCGTGCCGCGCCGCCGAAGAAATCTTCTCTCGCGTTCACGAGAGATTTCTCGCCAAGTTAGCCTAGCCGTAGCTGGCTGTGCCGGTGCACGGTCACGTGGCTTCCAACGCACGAGAAAGAGAAAGAACATATGTGGCTGTCTTTGTCTATTATTCTGAAGCTGGCCGAGGCTCGTCGAGCCCCGCCGAGGTCGAGCGCACACGTATGTGCCTTCTCTTCTATGTGTATGTGTCCCCCACTCTCGTCCAACGCACCAGGCTGAGTTCTAGATCTAACATCCCTGTTTTGTAGTAATTAAAAATTTGTAGGACTTTAAAATAAACGGGAATCAGTTGTCCATTAATTAATTGCCATCCGTATTCTTTTGGATCAAGAATTTTAATGACTGGGAAATGAGCATTTCTCCACACATATACTTGCCACGTACATCTTTTTAAGTGTTAAAGAAAAGTAGGAAATGCAGGTGGCAGTTTTTGTAGAGATAGTTGTTTTAATTTTGCCTGCACAAAATTTATTTCTCGACTTTACGATACAAAAAGAAAGCACGTTGACAAACACAGCAATATAAATAAAATGCGCGTTACATTGTGTGCAAGCGCGCGAGTCGCAATTGTATGAGAGATCAATTGCACTCGCCAGACGATTCGCCGGAACGGCCCAGCGCTGAGCCCGGAATGCGCGTGACGCGAATGAGAATCGCTGAGGATCGGAGGAGACACTCACATAATGAAACGAGGAGTCGACAAATACTCGTCAAACATGTCAATTTATTATTACACCGGACGATTACACTGTTTGATATCGTCTTGTATCGAGCGATCGAGCACGGTAACGCGTGACGTCACTCGCGGCGTGGAGTCACACTGACTCGCGGGCAAGCTATTGGTTGCTCCGAATGAATTTCCTTCACAGGCGGGTCACTTCTCGGTCTCGAATGATAACGATCGCGCTCGCAAGCCGTCTATTCTTATTGTTCGTTTTGACTGCGGTCGGATTTTCACGGGCGCACTAACGGCGATTGAATCCGTGGTAATGTTAATGCAGCGCACTCGGAGCAGTTTGGATCATGTGATAATTTGCTGGTGATACACGCCGGCGAAACACCGCGCGATCACCCGATTTTCGATATTCGCGGAGACAACGAGCTTGCCCGACAATTTTTGAACGCCGACTGACTACGCGTTGCGATGCTTCGAACGGCAACGCGCTCGCCTGATCGTCGCTGGTTGTACGAAAAACAAGTTAAGGACCGCCCATCACGGCTACCGATCAATAGGGCCATGCGACGATCACACGAGAAGCAAGCTTCTCGAAGCTTCGTTTCCGCGACGATACGAAAACCAAATAGACGATCGAGCTCGTTCTCGAACACATTGGCAAAATTAAAACAACTATTTCTACAAAAACTGTCACCTGCATTTCCTATTTTTCTTCAACACTTAAAAAGGTGTATCTACGTGACAAGTATATGTGTAGAAAAATGCTCATTTCCCAGTCATTAAAATTCTTGATCTAAAAGAATACGGATAGCAATTAATTAATGGACAACTGATTCCCGTTTATTTTGAAGTCCTACACGTTTTTAATTACTACAAAAATATATATGTAACTGTAGTTTAAAAATTTTTTCTTGCAGAACATCTATTTCATGTCCTTGCCGTGCTGCCGATTTGTCCTGCAGTAAAATTTGCAAATATACTGGAAAATGTGGCAATAATTCAAATGACGAGAGTGAGGATGATAAATAAGTTTCTTCGCGTTAATATATTATATTAAAACATAAAAATTAAAAAAACTTCAAAAATATAGAAAAAAACAAAAAATAAATAAAAAAGTAAATAAAAAATGCACTTTTAAAGTCCAACTTTTATCCTTCCCGTGGTATTGTGCGTAAGTAGATTTATGATTGAAACTAAAAGAGCTCTGGCAATAATTTAAAAATAATAATAATAATAATGATAATAATGATAATAATAATAATAATAATAATAGTAATAATAATAATAATGATAATAATGGTAATAATGATAATAATGATAATAATGATAATGATGGTAATAGTGGTAATAGTGGTAATAGTGGTAATAGTGGTAATAGTGGTAATAGTGGTAATAGTGGTAATAGTGGTAATAGTGGTAATAATGGTAATAGTGGTAATAGTGGCAATAGTGGTAATAGTGGCAATAGTGGCAATAGTAGCAACAGTAGTAACAGTAGCAACAGTAATAATAGTAATAATAGCAATAATAGCAATAGTAGCAATAATAGCAATAATAGCAATAGTAGCAATAGTAGCAATAGTAGCAACAGTAGCAACAGTAGCAACAGTAGCAATAGTAGCAATAATAGCAATAGTAGCAATAATAGCAATAATAGCAATAATAGCAATAATAGCAATAATAGCAATAATAGCAATAATAGCAATAGCAATAATAATAGCGACAGCGACAGCGACAGCGACAGCGACAGCGACAGCGACAGCGACAGCGACAGCGACAGCGACAGCGACAACGACCGTGACCGCGACCGCGACCGCGACCGCGACCGCGACCGCGACCGCGACCGCGACCGCGACCGCGACCGCGACCGCGACCGCGACAGCGACAGCGACAGCGACAGCGACAGCGACAGCGACAGCGACAGCGACAGCGACAGCGACAGCGACAGCGACAACGACAAAGATAACGATAACGATAACGATAACGATAACAATAATAATAATAATAATAGTGGGACACCATACGACGACCGGCTTGTCCTAATAGTAAGAATAACAATAATGGTTAGTTCATAATCATTTTACTACTTGAAAGCAAATATATTCAAAGTTTTAGGTATAATATGACTATGGATCGCATAGTACGCAACAACCTCGTGCGTAATTAAAATTTCTTCACGTACGTTTGGGCAGCATTGTATCTACCATTATAAATGTTTCTTATGTAAAAAAGTACCCTCTACAACTTTCATTTGAACATTTTTGTCGAAAAGTTAACCACAAAGAAGTTATGGCATGTTTTATTAGAAAAAATATTTAAAAAATATCGAAAAATTTGACATTTCGCCAAATTTTACTGTATTAATAATATATTTGACTATTTTATAATGCATATCCTTAAAGTTTACACTTTTTTGAATAAAATTCGATACTAATAATTTCAATTTTATCAAACAATGTGAAAAAAAATCGAGAAGAATTCTATGTTCAAGACGCCATTTTGTATTGTTCCGACGCGCGAATTTTAGCGAACTTTTGTTTATTTACTTGTTACACGATGTACTTTCGATATTTCATAGTTACAGCTGGTTACCTCGTCGTGGCCGGTTCGGTAAAAAATTTCAGGGTGAGTTGCAAACCTATTAAGAACGTTGCGGACGTTAAGTAAAACGCATTCATAAAAAATTTTGATTGGTTGATACCGTTCAGGGATTGGGCGTAAACATAATACAAAACACAAGGCAATAAATTTTCAACCTCGGAAGCTGTGTATCAATGCATTCTGTTTCTATTCCCTATTTCTATTGCCTATACCTTTGTATTGTGTTGCGTATCCCCTAATGCTGAATCTACAATGCGAGTCGCAAAGTCGTGAGTTGCAAGAATTGATCAATCACAGTCAAATTTGCGGAGAATAATCAACTGTGATTGGTTAATTTTTGCGACTCATGACTTTGCGACTCCCATTGTAGACCTAGCATAACAGTTCAATATTATTAATATATAAAATTTATTAACACAGAATAGACGAACAGAAAAATAGCGCTAAGGAACAGTGATGAAATTTTATTTTATATTCTGTACATATGTTAATATATTAAACTGTTCCCTATTACCTGTTCCCTGTCCCCTATTTTTTTCATTGTGCGCAGCCCTTTACGCGTTTTGTTTGTTGCCGTCCTTGAACAAGACCAGACATGTTTCAATACGTTATGCGCGTGTCTTTTGTCTGGACTATATTTTGGTGCCTTTTTATGCTGACGCTCGACGCTCATTTTCAGCGGCAAGAAGGTCGCATGACCACAATTGACGCTACGGATTAAGATTTGATTGAAATTTGACCAATCAGAGCAAAGTTTACTAAACTTGAGATCAGTTTTCTCTGTTCTGTGCGACGCTTTTTCCGCCGGTCTCGCTATCCGGAGAAGGGCTATCGGGGATTAACTTACCGAAACACTTCTTTCACTTATTATGGGCGCCAGGCGTGACCAAGCACGCCACCGAACACAAGACTATTACTACTTTATCCGCGAATTTGCCCGTACACTCAGGGCTGGGCTTTCGGCTGGCGGGGATTTGGAGCGGGGCGATACGCAATTAGAGCACACACAGAAATGAAATAGAAATTAATATATTTGAGAAAAACATATTAGAAATAGCAAAAGGACAAATAGAATAAGTGAAATAGAAGTGAAATCATAGACGAGATACGCGAAATCAGTCGGAATATGTACAATATCTACGGTAGCGCGATGCTTAATAATTAAACGAGGTAACGAACGCGAATACTTGAAGGTCGCCGCAATACGACGAACGCGAATGTGTAGCCGGACGGCTAGCACACATACCTGACAAACACGCCAGCTTTGCGCGATATTAACGCGAGTATCCACGAACGCCAACGCGAATACTTAGAGACTACGTAAATCCGCCGCAAAAGAGGAGTATCGCGAGAAAACGCAAATCGGAAATAGCAGCGCAATTAACGAAGTCTTATCGCGAGTTCGACTCGACGATTTCGCACGGACGGAAACTATACAACGCGCGGCCACGTGCCACGTACACAAAACCAATGTGACTTTTGCCGACGGCACTTGGGCGTTTAGGATCCCGTACGCAACACGAAACACGAAATTAGGCGCGTATCGCGGACGATCCCGCGGTCAGCCACGCGAATCCCGTCTCATACGAATTCCGGTGATTCCGCGATGCCACGTCGATCCCGACGATCGCAACCAACGCCAATTCCCGGTCTCCACAGCCCGAATGCGTAGCGTCACAGTAACGAGGTCGAGTGCCCTCCAAAATACCTGGCCACTCGGCACCCGCCTAACACATTTATTACCGCGATCTTCCCGGCGCAACTCCCGTCGTCACTAGCCGCCCGATCGCGCACAACACACGAAACGACACTCTACAGAAAACGCACGCACATGACTGTCGGCCGCGGCGGCATTCCCGGGGAGGGTCCCCTACGATCTCGAAGTACGGGAGAACTCACCCTCGGCGAGGCCCCGGCGCGAGGATCTTCGCGATCCTATCGATATCGAGATTAAAGCGCTCGCACGTGCCCTTCTCGGCAACGTCGAAGTAACAGGGATTTCCGGGGCCAACGCCTCGAGCGAGCTCTCGTTCCTACCGCGGAGACGCCAGGGTGGTGACCTTACAAGAGAGTCGCTGCTCGATGCGTCCGGGAGGTCCACCTGGAGGCAGGAGATGCGCTCCCGACAACGGCTGGCACGACAGTGCTGGGATAATGGCGGATCGGGCTCGCGCCGGCTCCCCGCGCCTGCGCACTCGGTGCGTTCCGCGCGCTCCCGCCAATCCGAGCGCCGTCTCTACTTGTTCGCGCCGGTGTTCCTCCACTGCGCCTCCACTGCTGCGACGCTGTTGCTCGCGCCTCCACCTCGGCGCGGCCTGCCCAAACGAGTCCGGCTGTCCTGGCCGCGACTCGTATCCCGGCGTAACGTGAGCCTGGCTGGCCGGGCCATGGCCACGTCGCCTGCACTCTTGGGGGCGACGGTCATGAGGACGGTACCTTCCTCGTGCCGTTCCGTTCGCCCTGGCCTTTTTGGCAGCTCAGGGCGTTCCCCCGGGCGTCTGTGGTTGTCACTGGCCGTTGTTGCCGAGCGCGGTGTCGTATCTCCAATCTCCCTGGGCGCCCGCCGGGGCGCACGGAGAGGCGCGGACGCGGCCCGATCTACAGCCACGTTTCCCAGCCGTCTCCTAGTCCTCTGGATTTCCCTCGTTGCGGCTCATGGCCGTTACAAACGTGCTCCGGTCATCCCTGGCAATCTTTCCTACAAACTTAAATGCTATTAAAGTTAATGTTCGGACCCTTCCCCCGCTCCGCGCGAGGGAGCATCTCCAAATTCCCCTCGGCCGAGCCCGTCCGGAGAGTGAACGCGACTTGTCACGTCACATCTGATTGATTAAATTTCAATCCATTCTCAATCCCAATCCGTAGTCTCATACGGGCTTTACGATTACAACTAAATAGTTATTTGTGCAACAAATACCGTAAGATGAAAATTCCCGGGTGCGGTGACCGCACTCGCCTTCGGCTCGTGCGTCAACTCCGCACCCGTGAATTTTCATCTTTACGCACGTCGTACACACCCTATTTTATGTCGCAAGTGCGTGAAAAGTGGTTCATCACGCACGCGTAGCGTGCGCAATGGACCACTTTACATGCACGTGTGTCATAAACATTGTTACGTGCAATGGCCTTAATATGCTGTTAAAGCCCCTTGCACAATGCCAGGCAACACAGGCAATAGGCACAGAATTTCCAACGTGACGGAAACTCTGTGTCTATTTAATTGCCTGTGTCTCCTGCAGCGCAGCCGAGATAGACGAGGGATGCGTTGCTTACAGATTTCGCCCTGGCGACTAGGATTCTCGGCAAAGGCTATATTAGTTTTCCATTGCTTCAGTGTCTCGCAATCCCTTAAAGCATTGTTAACGGAGCTGTTGCGACTTCTTGTTGAGCAGTTTGCGTCCTCCGCGCGCTTTTATGTAACGTCTAAGCCGAGCGGTGCAACGGAAGCTATCGCAAACCAAAGAATCTCTGCGACATTGTATCGAGAGCGAGCATCCGATCCTGTCGCGGATACGTCGTGGATGCGCGATCGCATGCACGAGGCCGAGGAGGGCGAAGAGATTTTCATCGAGGAGTGCAAATGGAGCGCGCATGAAGAGGCTCTCGCGCTCTGCAGCCATCAGAATCTCACGCAGACTGTGTACTTCTTCAATCGTGATTTAACTTTCATGAAAGAGGTATCTATCGCCCGATCTTTGAATTCTATCATTTTGGAACTTGTTAGAAACCTGGATTTGTCTGTTTCAGAGTGAGCCTGTTCTCCTGAAAGAACTGCGGAAGGTAAAAACTTTGACGAGAACTTTCCAATGGCCAACGCAAATCTGGCTACCGAAGAACTGGATAATAAGACGTAATTTTCAAGGCCAATCCGAAATCATTCCAACCGTGCTGAGCAATACTCCGACTTCTATTACGACGCTTCGCGCTAATCCTAGCCAGCCTGTCTTTTTGATTAAAAGAGAGATTGTACACACAACTACGACAAGGTACCGCAATCGATCAAACTATTATTATGCATTTTCATGTTCGGAACTTTAATGATTTTGTGAAAGGTGGCCAATGTGGCGTTAGATAAATAACATCGCCAATTCGACTTGGAATGCGATGTTCCTGTTGGGTGTAGCTGTCCCATGGTGTAGTCCAGGGTTTTTCCGCGCTCTACTGCTGGTGCAACCGTTTACCCCCGACTTGAAATTGAGTCAACTAAATGGGACATTGTTTCCGAGAAAGTCTTCGCAAATGCCTACTCTTTGTTCCCGACTAATAGCACTCTGGAGGCATATCAGTAAAAGTAGGACGCACTTTGAAACTGAACCAGACACAGGTAAGATCTTTTTATCATGTTTATATTTTAATTTAGAAATATAATTAGAGTATTAGACTCTGAATATTAGTAATGCAATACCAATACGTTAACAATATTTAACAATATTTAACAATATCTTTTTAAGATTCATCGGCATAAGCATGACCAGACATTTAAATAGGTTATGGAAGTACGGTGCCAAGGGCCTATTAGGCACACTCATCATCCTGATCATATTTCCCGTAGTGTGCGTTCTGACGAGCGTCAGTTCGCTGATTGTCGCTCTCACTGCGGTCTTGTGGTTAGTTTTTCATCGTGCGATGAATCTCCTTTTTTTCTTTTTTAAAGTAGAACGCAATTGAATTTAACTCATTGGCTGTTTCAGGATGCTTTTGATCACGTTGATACTACGTTCATAATGGATCTGGATAGTCCTGAGCCGAGTTGCAATCGATACTTAGCAAAGTAAGAAATTTATCATTTTGGCACGGTTGACGATACAGATTATATTGAGATTAATAATATATTAATAATGTAGATTATTCTGACAATTAAGTTATGGTGCTCACATTGGTATAGCTTCTATTCGCGATATTTTAAAATTATAGTAAAAAAAACGCGATCACTGCAAATTCCATATCACAGTGCAAGACGTTTTCTATAATTTTCTTTATAATAATGGGTCCTCGTGCTGCAATATCTAATTCTAAAATTATAAAGACTTTAATACAGTTTGAAATTTGTGACAATCAAACCGGTAAATTAAAATCTAAAATTCAGTTTGGAGAGACATATGCGCAACATGGGACAATCGAATAAAACCTTTTAATTTATATTTTTATGTCCATCAAAATCGGCATAACGTTTTCGAAACATATAAAAAAAATAAAAAATGTGATTAATTTTAATAATCTCAATAACTTTAGAGAAGAAAGTATAATTCTAAGTGATACTGATGACATTGATATTTCTGACTTGTGTAATGATAGTGATAGCAGTTACAACAGTTTGGAGTAGAATACGCAACATCCATGTAATGATAAAAAAATTCAATTCAAAATTGTTTTATCGAAAAAACAATGGTTAAATATTAAACCAGAAGAAAAAGTCAATAATAGGGAAAAATTTATTATTCTTTGAAGACCGGATGGACACATATTTTGTCTGAATTGATTTTTTTACAAGAAAAATTGCCATGTGCGTATTCATTCAAAAATCAAAAAGTATTGCACACGAACTGTTATAATGCTACAGATTATATTGTAAAAATTAATGGATTTTGCAGTGATCACAATTGTAAAGCTCAAATTTATGGGCAAGGATCATTTCAGTTTACCAGTGATGATAATGTATCGCTCGAATTCATTACCCTAAACACTAAAGATTTAGTACACTTCAAAAAAGATGTGTCTGGGATTCAAAAAACGTCGTTTGAAAAGCATTTAAAACACAAAAAAGCCAATGTATTTAGAAGTGAATTAATTAAAAAATATCATAAATATGGCGGTCAAATTGGTCCTTTGGTACCAAGTAACAATGTTATTAATAGAGTTCGTTTCGAAGCTAAAAATGAATAATTCGGTGTTAAAGATACTGTATGGAAATCGCTTGAACATTTAAAAAGTGATGTTGAATTTAGTCGTGCTATTAAACAAACAGGCTTTGATAAATTTATTTTTATGTATTGGACACCGGGAACAAATTGACGTTTATTCGCTCCGTGCGTTTCAGGTCGCGCCATCTACCGCTATCGCCATGCAAATAAAAGTGGAAACGAGATATATTTACAGGCAGTTTGCAAAAAAAAATATAAAAAACAACTTTAACGTGTGATTATTACCAAAGCTTCTTGTACAATAGATGCAGTGTATTTTTTTACATTTTACTGTTAATAATTTTGGTAAGTAAAAATTGCTATACGCGCGCAAACTATGATTGTTACTATATAATTGGAGGTTAACTGCACAGCGGTATTTATGTCACTTTAATTACTGGAACTCCTATTTTTTATATCAGAAAACAATAAATAATAACTACTGCTAATTAAATATTGCTCTTAACTGATCTCAACGTGGCGAGAATGTTTTGCTCTTGCGTTTCGATACGTCATGCCGCGTTTTTCGTCCACGCGATACACGTGCCCCGTTGCGAACACGCGGAACGAAAGGGGCCGCTTCGGCCGCGGCCGTCATTTCGTCTGTATGTATGTACGTATGTATGTGTGTGTGTGTGTGTGTGTGTGTGTGTGTGTGTGTGCCAAATTTACCAAAATTTCTAAAACTCTAAAACTAATCAACTAAATCTTAACGAATTATATATGAAATAGGGGTAGAAAAAACTGAAGAATATAATAGAATTAATAAAAATTGCTAATAATCAAGGGGTTCTTTTTTTTTAATGTTATTGCTCTAACTTCTGTAATCCCGTGGGTTGAGATACCTAGCGGGCGCGTCTCCGGGTGGCGGATAGGAGGACGCCCGGAGGGGATGTTCGGCCCGGGCCTAAACCCCCGCGTGCCGCGCGGACCGTCCGGGTAGTGGCGGTTATAACCTGTTCCGATGGGCGTAAAACCCCATCTGGGAAGGAAAGGCCGCCGCCGTGGACCATCTCTCCAAGCTAAGCTGGAAGCCATCGTGGCGAGGGCTGCGTGGCACTGGGAGAGCAGTGTCTCGAACGATGCCTCTGGGGAACCAGGCGAAACCCCAGAGTATTTAGCCTTACCCATGCATGCGGGGCTCTGCATGGGCTGACCATCTTTTCCCTAGCTACTCGTGGGAACAAAATGCAAAATAAAAATGGAACTACTAAGACTTCAAACGAAGTCCCGATGGAGGTCTCACCAGGGACCTCCGGAGGGAAAACGGATGTGGCGGTAGGTGCGGAACGGGCCCTAATGGGCTCGGAAAGCACTGGCCCTACATCTAAAGAGACTGCGAACACTGCGGGTCTTCTCAGGAAGAACCGCAGTGGCGCAATGAAAAGGAAGGCTAGGAGGGAGAGGGAGAAAGCCCAGGCTGATCTCCCTTCAACCTCTGAACCTTCTGCAGCTTTCCCCAAGACGCCGAGTAAGAGGCCTCAGGGGCACTCCGGTAACAAGCGCCGGATGGGCTCCAATGAGACCCCTCCATCGGCGGAAGGAGCAAAGAAGAAGCAAAGGGCCCAGGAAACTGGGACCTACGCTGGCGTCGCCGACCCCCTGACGAGGGTGATTGTGGCAGAGGGCTACCCCGAGGCAGTGCTGACCGCGGAGCGGTTAACACTGTTAAAGGGTGCGGTCTCCAAGGAGATCGATGGGATCCGGGAGGGTCCTGTGCCCAGATTTCACGGCACCTATCTGAAGACGGGCGCGGCGATTGTGAGATGTGCGGACGCGGTGACGCTGAAATGGTTGGAAGACCGGATCGGTGCCATTGTGCCGTGGGAAGGCGCCAGGCTCAAAGCAGTGGGCCCGGAGGTGCTGCAAAAGCAGTATAGGGCTGTGGTGTGGGTCCCGGGACCTCCCGAGGACTCAGCTGCGACCCTTGCGCGGCTCGAGCGGCAAAACTCGGGGCTCTGCACGGCGGGCTGGCGAATATTTGCCGAGAACGTAGGAGCTACCGGCGACGGTAGGAACCTGGTTCTCGGTCTCCCGGAATCCAGTGTCCTTAAGCTGAGGACGCTGGATTTTAAACCTTACCTTGGGATGGACCAGGTCACCTTTAAGGTGAGTGGGATGTCCCAAAAGGGAGGGGTAAAGGGTAAGGAGGGGCCCACCCCAAAGGTCGGATCTAAATAAATGAGTCCGACCGGGGTGGTCTTCACCCAAATCAACTTGCACCACAGCAAAGGAGCTTCGGCTGTTCTTGCCAGGCGCCAAGCTGGAATGCACACAGCCATTTCACTGATACAAGAACCTTGGCTGGTTCGAGGTTGTGTCAGAGGCTTGCCGGGATGCGGGAGGCTATTTAAGGCCCCGTCAGAGCAGCGACCTAGAGCGTGTGTGGTGCTCAAGGGCGTTGAGGCCCGACTAATACCTGATTTCTGTTCTAGAGATACAGTAGCGGTCGAGATAGAAGTCATCGATGAGCTTGGTCTCAGGAAGAAACTGATAGTGTGCTCGGCCTACTTCCCCCACGAGGATGGAGGCCCACTGCCACCCGAGTCGGTGACTCGCCTGGTGGAATACTGCCAAGGAAATCAGCTTCCCCTGATCTTGGGATGTGATGCGAATGCGCATCACACGATCTGGGGAAGTACAGACACCAACGAGAGAGGTAGGTAGCTGTTGGAATTTCTAGCGGCTACAGACTTAGAAATTCTCAACAAGGGAAACGAGCCCACTTTCTGCACGATAGTGAGGAGGGAAGTGCTCGATCTTATTATTTGCTCTAGGCAAATGGTTCGGGAGGTGGCTGACTGGAGGGTCTCGAATGAGCCTTCTTTATCAGACCACAGACAAATCACCTTTAGGCTGGCTAAAGCCAAATCTGAAGAAAAGAAAGTGAGGGACCCAAAAAGAACTAATTGGGCTTCTTACCGAGAGGACCTGTCAGCCAGTCTCAAGGATTTTCCCAAGAGGCATGGGACCCCACACGAGATAGAGCTCTGCCTGTGTAGACCATCTGCAAAGGGCTCTGATAGACAGCTTTGAAAAGAACTGCCCGGAGAGGACAGTTAGAAACACCAGGGGCACCTCTTGGTGGAGTCCAAAGCTGCGGGATCTCAGGGGCGCGGCCCGTCGTGCGTGGAACAAAGCCAGGAACACGGGCCGCTAGTCCGACTGGGACCTTCATAGAAGGGCTCAAAAGGACTACAGAGATTCCGTAGTGAGGGCAAAAAGAGAAAACTGGGAGAGATTCTGCGAGTCAGTGGAGGGCATGCCCGAAACCGCTAGACTATGCAGAGTTTTGGCCAGGGACTCAGACGCAGTTCTGGAAACCATATGTCTCGCTGACGGGACGATGGTGACTGGAGAACGGTGTCTGACACACCTGTTAGAAACAAGCTTTCCAGGCTTCCGAAAGGGGACGGAGGACTATGCATGGCATGAGACTCCGACGCCGCGGAGAGCACAGGGAAGCGATTGGGCACTTGCAGCCGAAATTGTCAGACCTGATAGGGTCAGATGGGCTGTAAAGGCCTTCAACCCCTTTAAGTCAGCAGGACCGGACCGGATCTTTCCGGCTTTTCTACAAGAGGGGCTGGAGCAGATCATTGGGCCTCTTACGCGGACTTTAAGGGCTTGTCTGGCGCTGAGCTACACGCCCAGCGCTTGGAAGCTGGCAAAGGTGGTGTTCATCCCAAAAGCGGGCAGGACAGGTTACACCTCTGCCAAAGACTTTAGACCGATCAGCCTGACGTCTTTTCTCCTTAAGACGCTAGAAAGGCTGGTCGATGTTTATGTGCGAGACGTGGTTCTGTTGCGGCATCCGCTGCACATAAACCAGCATGCGTATCGCACAGGTTATTCCACCGAGACCGCCCTCCATTCTGTCGTATCGTTCATCGAAAAACAGTTGGAGGAGCAGGGCTTCGTGGTAGGCACCTTCTTAAATATAGAAGGTGCATTCAACAACACTCCGCATTCAGTAGTGTGCGAGGAGGCCGCACGGAGGGGCGTCCCGAGGATGATCGTTGAGTGGATCAGAGGAATGCTTGGACGGCGAGTAACGACCTCATCAAGATCGGTGAGAGTCGATGGATGGGTAGAGAGAGGCTGCCCACAAGGAGGTGTTCTCTCTCCGCTCTTGTGGTGTCTGGTAGCGGATCGGCTACTCAGCACATTGAATGATAGGGGCTTCTTTACGCAGGGATATGCCGATGATGTGGCTATTCTTATGCAAGGACCCTTCCTAGAGACGCTTCTAGAGCTAACACAGGCAGCTCTAGAGGTAGTAGAAGAGTGGTGCCGCGAGACCGGTCTATCGGTGAATCCACTGAAGACGAAGCTCGTGGTATTCACACGCAAGTACAAAGTGAAGCATTTGCTCTTACTTCTGGACGTGTAGGCGAACATTTGGCCAGATATGGGGTCTGAAACCAAGGATGGTCTACTGGATCTACACGGCGATTCTCCGGCCCAGGCTTCTGTATGCTTCGATAGTATGGTGGCCTAGGACGCAGATGAAAACTGCCAGAACGGCTTTGGAGCACGTCAGGGCTCTGATCTTAAGAGGGGCTTTAGGGGCGATGCGAACCACGCCAATGGCAGCGATGGGAGTGCTACTAGGCATTGAGCCGCTGCACCGGGTGGTGGAGGCTGCGGCTGCGGCCGCGGCTTATCGCCTGAAGTGTGAGCTGAAATGGAAAATTGGTGCTAGGCACACAAGAATTCCTGGAACGATTCTGGCTAGCCCCGTCTTCACAATAGGGCAGGACAGAATGCCGGCAATCCGCGTCTTCGAGAGAAAATACAGAGTGTGTTTCCCCGAGCGCGAGGAGTGGAAAGATCCTAAAGGGTTGAATGCCTGGAATGGGGACATCTGGTTCACGGATGGCTCCAGATCAAGCGCTGGCTCTGGCGCGGGTCTCTATTGCCCCCGAGATGGTACTAAGGAAATTGTTCCACTCGGCGAATTTGCTACGGTGTTCCAAGCGGAGACTGTGGCCATTATGAGATGTGCCCAAACCTTATTGGAGAGGAAGCGGGAGGGAGGGCGTATCAGAATCTGTTCGGATAGCGGGGCGGCGCTTAGGGCCCTCTGTGCTCCGAACTTCACCTCACGGCTGGTCTGGGACTGCAGCTGCACCCTGGAGAGGCTGGCGATGAACAACGAAGTTACTTTAATATGGGTCCCCGGTCTTTCAAGGATCAAGGGTAACGAAACTGCCGACCAACTCGCTAGAGCAGGATCGGAGACAAGACTGCTGGGGCCGGAACCGGCTGTCGGAATTCCCTACAGCTTAGGTAGGAATGAGATCCGGGGCTGGCTGCGGAACCAGCATCTTGATTACTGGAAAGAAGAAACCAGGGTCAAATGCAGGCAAGCCAGGGCTCTCCTGGGGGACTCTCCCAAGGAAGAACTGGCAAGTAGCATTAGATCACTGAGTAGGAAGGATGCCAGACTGGTAGTACAGCTACTGACAGGTCACGGCGTACTAAATTACCACATGTACAAGCTGGGTCGTAGCAGTACACCCGACTGCAGATTTTGTGGGGAAGAGGAGGAAACAAGTCTCCACATTCTCGGTCAATGCCCAGCATATGCCAGGCGACGACTTTTTACGCTCGGCTCAGCTTTTCTGGAGCTTGAGCAGATTAGACAGCTACCGGTGGGGGACCTGCTTCGCTTCTGAAAAGAGACAGGTCTCCCTTAACTGTGGGGCTGTTACTGCAGTGGGGAGACACAATGGACTCGGTCTGCGTGCCGCCGGTGGGTCTTCGGTTGAGGACCACCCCCCCAGTTTGTATTATTATTATTATTAACTTCTGTAATTTTTTAGATATCGAAGTGCATTTTTTTTAATCGATAGAGTATTATGTAAGGAAGGTTGGGATTGAATTTGGCAATAATTGATAAAACAGCGGTTGTTTTTTAATAAAATTTTGAATTTTTGTAGAAATGTTTATGCTTTAACTTCCGCAAATTTGAAGATATCGATCTATTTCTAATTTTATTATATTTTTCAGTCTTTTCTACCCCTATTTCATATATAATTTTTTAAGATTTGATTGATTAAATCCAGCTTTTTAATAATAATAGCCTAGTTGAATAGGAAAATATTCCACTCTAAGTTCACTATTCTCTCACCCGAGAGCTTTTGTAGCTCGTAGCTATCCCCTCCAACCAAACGCACAGAGCGAATAATGACGTGATAAAACTTGGCTCAGCTGTTTTTCTTGACGCGACAGGGAGTGTTGTCCGTAAAATAACACGTTCACAGAAAATAATTCTAGTAATCACATTTATTTATATCAAATAATTACTCACGTTGAAAAGATTATAATACCATGTGGTCAACTTCTCTCGGAACGGTAAGACACTCGAATTGTTGAATTCTAGTTACGAGAATGGATTTCATGCGGCGCACATATTCCTTTAGAAATAGTCACTGATATGTCAATTACACTTCAAAATGCGATTACTTTAGCAACTAATGGAATATTTTATAAAAAGCATTTGTCAATTTATGATTTTTTAATTGGAAAAACTGAATCTGTACTACGGCCATTTAATCGTATTGATGTTGCTCATCTGATACATTGTGTTGCTAGACTGAAATGTTTATCTCGTGCAAAACCAGCAGTAAAAGATTTTTACTTACGATGTATAGGATTTATGACTACAATTGAAAACTTTCAAGACTTAGACAAATATATGAAATCAGTTCTGATTGTCTGTCAAAACGAGAGTAAATGTCATGCAGATATTCAGTGGATTTTGAAAAGAATAGAAATTTTCAAATTTGATGATTCCATTGTAGAGCAAATGCATTCAGAGCAAAATTCAAATATGTCAATTAATTTTAATGATATAAACATGTATTATTTTCCAGAAATTACCAATGATTTAAAACGTTTATTTAAACAATTTTCATCGTGGATTAATGTTATGTTAAATTGTTTTAATTTAAAAAATACTGTTGCAACGTCTGCTCGATCTGAAAATTATTTTCGATTTGTCAAAGAAAATGTCTTAGAAGAACGTTGAGAAGAACGTCAACCGTACCGATTTGATAAATTTTTTATAAAACACGTACGGTCAATTAATACCAAAGTTATCGAAGCAAGAGCAGCTTATGATGCATTAAAAAAAACAAAATTATTATTAATCAAAACATGAGGAAAAGTTATGTGATTTATCTAATAAAAATGAAAAAGATAATTTTTGTACTAATAATTTTGATACTGATGAGTGTAATCAATTAATGGAAGCTGTTAATTCAAAAGATTTTGTTCATTCAACTCCGAAAAGTAAGGTGGATTATCCAATTATACAAAATTCAGAAAACAATTTTTCCATTGTGTTGGACGTTGAGAAAAAAGTAATTGAACCGATAATTAAAGTAAATAAAAATTCAAGAATTTGGAAAATGACAAGAATTTATTGAACAAACGTGGAACGTATGTTACTCCATGTCCTAACATAAAAGTAATCCACCAAAAACCTGCTCAAAAAAAGTTTAAAAAATATTTTATTATAAATGGCAACAGGTTACTTCCACGTATGATTAATAATAAAAAAGTTTATCTTTTTAACACTTGTCCGTTTGATTCAATTGCTGAAATTGTATCTGCTGCTTGTTATAACTCTAAAAACTTTAAGAATTTTGTTACTTCACAAATGAAAAAAAAAACTATTTGTTTTTTTACATGTGTAAGTAATTATATTGAACACGGAGCTACAGCGTCGTTTTACAAATTACGAGCAACATTGTTAAATTCATTATTTCTGTCTTCTAGTAACATTATAACTTGTGATTGTGAAAGCAACGTTTGCGATTTATTTAGTAAACTAATGACAACATACGATGTAAATAATACTGAAACAATAATGTGTCAAAATTCTCAATGTTGTGCAGTTAATTCGCAGAATATACCAGTTTTAAATTTAGGCGCAAAAATAGTTTGGGAAAAAGGTATGCAACATTTGAATGAGAGTGTAGATGAGTTCATACGTGAAAAAATTATCTACTGTCAGAGCTGTCATATAAACTCCGCTAGAAAAATTATCCAAATTTGTGATTACTTATGTTTAAATATCGAACATTTTTATGAATCATCGATTCGTTTTTCTGACACTTTTCCGAACACTAATTTAAATGATATTCCAACTACAATACAAGTACAAGACAAATATTATATTTTGTGTGGCGTAATCCGGTTTATGCCACCTATTATTATCAAAGATATAGGACATTATGTTGCATACTATGTTAGATCACTCACCAACAAATGGACTGAAATTAATGATCTCTGTAAAGAACCAAAAAATATTGTTAATTTACCGGCGATTAGAATATCGTTATTACTTTATGTATTACTTTAACTAATTTTAATAATTTTTCTTACTATAAACAAAGAAATAATCCTCCTTCTTCGCCAGTAATTCAAATAACAAAGGAAAAGTAATAATCGACACTAACTGGCAAGATGTAATTTATTATCACGACGTTTCGACCGTCACTTTCGGTCCTTATCAAGTGTTAAAATAATTATATTTCATGCAAAACAATTCAGTCCTAGCATTGTGCCAACAAACAAGTCCAGAACTGAAAAATAATATATATATACATACGTAGGTAAATCACAGTAAAGAAAAAGAAGAAAAAGAGATTACAAGTTTTAAGTAACTTACAAGTTTTGCGCGTCAAAATTAAAGAGAACGATATATACGAGGAAAACATGTCAGCAACGCTCGGGAGACAAAGGCACACTGAACCGCGATCAAATATAATTTATTATTATGTCGTATGCCCCAGTCAAATTGTCAGTATCTTTCTGAAGGTTAATAGTATTGATGTTCTGTTTAATAAAGAACATTTCAGCGATCTCGCGCTTTCTGACCTGCTTCTCACGATGTAACACTTCTGTTTTCTCCCATTCGAATTCATGGTCATAAAGTGCACGATGCTTACTGATAACGGAGTGGTTGCTGGCATGTTTTTTAATGTCCGCTTTATGCTCTTTTAAACGTGTCTCCAAATGCCTTTTCGTTTGGCCAATATACGTGGCGTCGCAATTTTTACAATTAATTTTGTAAACAACGTTAGTTTGTTTAAAAAAGTCCAGTCGGTCCTTACCCTTCATTATGACGCAATCGAGTGATTTTGGGATAGTATGTAGTACATGAAAACTAAGACTCATCAAATTACGCGAAAGTCTCTCGCTAAGACCTTTTATATACGGAACAACTATAGCATTTTCTGGTGTACGTTGTGGAATGTCAAGGGTGTACGTATTGTCGCGGTAACAAAGTAACCTCAATCTGTCTTTAATGCATTTTTCGATAATATGCCGAGGATAACAATTATTTAACAATATTTTTTTGATTTTCCTAATGTTACTGTCATGGAATCGTTTGTCCGATAATAGGATTGCTTGGTCGACAAGACTTTTCACGGTGTTCAATTTATATTTCTCGGGATGGCATGAGAAATAATTAATGTAACGGCCGGAGAAGGTAGGCTTCGTGTACCAGTTAGTAATTAAGTTGTCAAATTCCCTAATAACAGTTGTGTTCAAAAAATTGATGGAATTTTTCTCCTCGGTTTCATAAGTAAATTTTAACCGAGGGTGGTAATTATTGAAAACGTTTAACGTTTCTACGATCTTGGACTTTGGGATTATAGCAAAAACGTCGTCAACATAGCGACGAAAGAACCGGATCACGAAACCTACACGAAACGTACACCCTTGACATTCCACAACGTACACCAGAAAATGCTATAGCTGTTCCGTATATAAAAGGTCTTAGCGAGAGACTTTCGCGTAATTTGATGAGTCTTGGTTTTCATATACTACATACTATCCCAAAATCACTCGATTGCGTCATAATGAAGGGTAAGGACCGACTGGACTTTTTTAAACAAACTAACGTTGTTTACAAAATTAATTGTAAAAATTGCGACGCCACGTATATTGGCCAAACGAAAAGGCATTTGGAGACACGTTTAAAAGAGCATAAAGCGGACATTAAAAAACATGCCAGCAACCACTCCGTTATCAGTAAGCATCGTGCACTTTATGACCATGAATTCGAATGGGAGAAAACAGAAGTGTTACATCGTGAGAAGCAGGTCAGAAAGCGCGAGATCGCTGAAATGTTCTTTATTAAACAGAACATCAATACTATTAACCTTCAGAAAGATACTGACAATTTGACTGGGGCATACGACATAATAATAAATTATATTTGATCGCGGTTCAGTGTGCCTTTGTCTCCCGAGCGTTGCTGACATGTTTTCCTCGTATATATCGTTCTCTTTAATTTTGACGCGCAAAACTTGTAAGTTACTTAAAACTTGTAATCTCTTTTTCTTCTTTTTCTTTACTGTGATTTACCTACGTATGTATATATATATTATTTTTCAGTTCTGGACTTGTTTGTTGGCACAATGCTAGGACTGAATTGTTTTGCATGAAATATAATTATTTTAACACTTGATAAGGACCGAAAGTGACGGTCGAAACGTCGTGATAATAAATTACATCTTGCCAGTTAGTGTCGATTATTACTTTTCCTTTGTTTTCTTACTATGTTGACCTAAGATAACATTAAATATCCATCAGCAATAGTTGCACGCATAAAAAATTGCTGCATCTGTAAGATGTAGAACATCTACAAAAATATCTTTATAGTTATTTATTTTTGATGGTTATATAAAAAAATACATTTTGTTTAAAATGGAATATATATATATATATATATATATACATATGTACATATAGTTTATTGCACATATAGTTAACAATCACAATGTATAAACAACGGCGCACGGTATGTGTGTGAGTGTATGTGTGTATATGTATGCATGCATGTATATAATAAAAAAATTGCAAAAATTAGAAAAACGGCGCTATTGTACACACACACGCACACACACAAAATATTTATGTTATATTAATATTTATAATGACGATTTATTTACTACTATTAATAAACAAAACAAGAAACAATGATAAAGTGGTTTTAAATAATTTACACTTTTATATTATAATTATGTTAAAATGAGAATATACATGCACATATTATCTTTCATTTATGGTTGAGTAGTTCGTAGAAAATGGAATTTAGCCATTTCGCTTATGGCCTTAAAGCCCCTTGCACAATGCCAGGCAACAGGCAAAGGAACAAGGCATAGAAATTTTATATAAATACAGAATAATAAACAGTGACACGGCAATAGACACAGAGTCTCCGTCACGTTGAAAATTCTGTGCCTATTGCCTGTTGCCAGCCAATCATAACATTCGAATTTTTTAGGTTGTAATTAACGATTTTTTGGTTATTTTCTGTTCCTATTGCCTGCTGCCTGACATTGTGCAAGGGGTTTGACACCATATTAAGGCCATTGCACGTAACAATGTTTTAGTTGTAATCGTAAAGCCATAAGAAAATAGACCACTCACCAAAATTGATTAATGCTAGGTCTGCAATGCGAGTCGCAAAATCGTGAGTCGCAAGAATTGACCAATCACAATAGAATTTGAAGAGAATAATCGACTGTGATTGGTCAATTCTTGCGACTCACAACTTTGCGACTCCCATTGGCTGCGTTCCACTTATCGCTCACAACGCGCGCGAGCATCATTTCGTCCTTGTTTAACATTTAACAAACAACAAGAATGAAATAATTCCACGAGCGTTGCGAGCGATAAGTGGAACGCACCCATTGTAGACCCAGCCTAATTCCAATCGAGTATTGTGTGTCATCCGTAGATTACAAACTCGATTGATTTTAATGAATTATCTTAAGTGTATGCTTTACGTCCTTAAGGAATTTTATGTGTGAAAGCCTTAATTTTAGTCTATCCTGCTAGATTTTCTTTTTTGTTTAGAGAATGAGATTGTTAGTGTGTGCAGCAGTCTCTCTAAGGAAAAATAGAAACTCCAAAATATGATCCGGACAAAGGACACGCGCGTAACGTGTTGAAACATGTATGGTCCTGTTCAAGGACGGCAACAAATAACAACGCGTAAAAAGGGCTGCGCACAATGAAAAAAATAGGGGACAGGGAACAATTTAATATTAACATATGTACAGAATATAAAATAAAATTTTATTACTGTTTCTTAGCGCTATTCTTTTGTTCGTTTATTCTGTGTTAATAAATTACATATGTTAATAAATTTCATATATTAATAATATTTAACTGTTAGGGGCGCAATATAATACAAAAATACAGGCAATAGAAATAGGGAATAGAAACAGAATGCATTGATACACGGCTTCCGAGATTAAAAATTTATTGCCTTGTGTTTTGTATTATTTTTACGCCCAATCCCTGAACGGTATCAACCAATCAAAATTTTTTATGAATGCGTTTTACTTAACGTCCGCAACGTTCTTAAGTGCCCATCTACAATAAGTGTTTTAACCCCTAAGCCCTAAGAAATTGACCAACCACAGTCAATTCATTTTCCTCAAATTCAATTGCGATTAAACAAATTCTTAAGGCTTAAGGTGGGTTTTCATGGGCAGTGAAATGCTGCAACAGCGAGCAGCAGTTTAGTAATTTCTTAGAAATTACTAAGTAATTTCTAAAAAAAGTTTAATAATTTCTAAGAAAGTTTAGTAATTTCCTAGGAATTTTCTAAAAAATTACTAAACTGCTGCTCGCTGCTGCAGCATTACACTGCCCATGAAAACCGACCTTTATGGTTTAAAACACATATTGTAGATGGGCACTAAAGTCTTGTGTATGTACACGATACTAGAAATTGGTTCGAGTTTCAGTTAAGCCAATCACTTGCAGCTTTTACAGAAAAGCAGCAGTTTCATTAGCTTAAACCGAAACTCGGACCGATTTATAATATCGTGTACATACACAAGGCTTTAGGCTGAGTTTCCATTGAGCGCGTCACGCATCGCGTTATCCGCCGCAACTAATCAAAGCATCGTATTTGATTACATTATTTGGGATGGGATGTTTAGATTGGTTAACGACAGATAACGCGACGCGTGACGCGCACAGTGGAAACTCAGCTTAACGTCAATAAGGGCTCATGCACAATGCTGACAGGTAGCGGCGTCGTCACTTGTGAAATAATCAATTTGTTAATTTTTTAATAAAAATGCAATAAATCATTAAGGTAATGATGGAGCAACGCGTAGCAATTAAGGAGCCATCGTTTTATGTTGGATATACTTGCAGAAGACTGTGAGAAATGTATTTTTCCAAGAAAATGAACAGTTCTTTGCTAAAATGTCATATAAAATTAATTATACGAATGGAGCGATTGAAAATCCCAATAGAGCAAAGCGAGAAATAGTTATTCTACCGAAAATCAATAAGAAATGTTGACCTAAATTCTTTCAGATATAGTTATGAACAATAGAACTATTATATTACGTTTGAATATTTCCGCCAATATGGCTGTCGAGCCATAGTTACAATAGGCGGCCGATACGTGGCGGCGGCGTCACTAGTGAAATGATTAATTTGTTAATTTTTCAATAAAAATGCAATAAATCATTAAAATTATGATGGAGCAATAAGGAGCAATCGTTTTATGCCGGATTTAGTTGCATAGAGTTATTAGAAATATGTTTTTGAGTAAAAATTATAAATTTTACGTTTTTTTTTAAATATTTTAAAAAATAATATTAAAAGGGGAGCAATTGTTGATTCTGAGGGAGCAATTAAGGAGCAATCGTTTGAGCTATAGTTTATTAAAATATATAAACTTACAGCGCCAACTATTTTCCGGTGAGCGGAAGGCGGTCGAGAAGTACACAAAGTATAGAGTGTGCGCGGGGCTGAAAGAGAGGCACGCAAGAGCTAAAGAGTTATTAAAAGAGAAGAGGCCGGAAAGGTAGAGGGGGTAGGTAGAAGGAATAAAAAGATTGGGAAAATGGGGTATAATTAAGAGGAGGAGAGGGCGTAGGGAGTAAGAAGCGGAAGCAGCGGGAAGGTAAAGGACGTGTTAAAAAGGAAGAGGGAAAATGTTGGGGAGCAAGAGAGAGGGGAGGAGGAAGAAGTTTTAGCTAGGGGTAGTAAAAAGACTCTCAAATCGCCGGGTAGAGGAAAGAAGGAGAAAAGTAAGTGGAGGGAGGACATGAAGAGGTGGAGGAAGGAAGTAGAGAAGGTTATAAAAGAATAGAGGAGGGTTAAAGGGTGGAAAGTGGATTTTAGACAATTGATGGAGGAGGTGAAAGGGGAATTTGTAGAGCAGGGGAGGTTGATAAGAGAGGAAATGAAGAAGCTGAGAAGAGAGTTTAGGGAGCGAGAGGGAAAATGGAAGAAAGAGAGAAAGAAGATGATGAGCTGCATTAAGGATTTAAAAAGGAAGGTAGAAGAGTTGAAAAGAAATAGAGAGGGGGAGGGAAAGGGGATAAGCAGGGAGGAAAAGGGGGGATGGAGGATCAGATAAGAGAGTTAAAAAGAAGATTAGAGAAGAAGGAGCATGAAGAGAAGAGGAAGAATGTAATAATGAAAGGTTTGGAGGTAAAAGAAGGAAGGAGAAGGAAGGCGGTGAAGCAATGCTGGAAATAGAGTGAGGAAGAAGTTTTAATATAAAGAATGGAAGAGGAAAGGGTAATTCTACAGTTTAGCTACCTCAGCACAGAAATCTATGAAATTAGGCTTATTCGACGCGTTTTTGCATGAAACAAAAGAATCTGGCAGAAAAGTGTCGCTCTGCCCCGCGACGCGAGATATTAAACATTAAAGTTGACAGTAATCAGGTTATGATTTTTGTCATACCGACGAGATATTGCAACACTGAACATATGCTCTGCGGCCACATGCGCATGCTCAGTGACCGCACGCGCATGCAAAACTGCGCCAACTTTAAATAAACACAGCTGAGAGGAAGCGCAATATTGAGTATAGATTTCGATATTTAAATCACGAGGTAATTTTTTCAATATTTATTGATAACTATAGCAAAAAAGTATATTGTTTTTTAATTCTTTGTAGCATATAGGACAAATGCGACGCAGCCGTGTGTACAGTTACAGCGTTTTCCATAGAGAAATGTTAGATCAATATGAATTCAATAAATAATTAAAATTGAATGTATTATTTTAATGTTGTGATTTTCATTAAAACAGATATTTTGTATTTAACTATTTAACCCTATTCAGTCACACTTCCTGAGAATCCCGTACCGGTCACACTGGGTGAAATACACCCCAGCGTGTTTGCACGTGTATAAAAAATTGTAGGTGACCTTAAAAAATAAAAAAAAATCCTGTTGTAGTTTAAGTCTTCCTTAAAAAGACTGTATAGGTTTAATTTGCAAAAAATTAATTTAACATATGTAAAAAAATTGTTGAAAAAAAAAAGTCGGAAAAGTGACTATTTTCACAAGAACTAATGTAACTTTTTCAATTTTCAAGATATTTTAATTTTTGAAACGGATTTTTTATCCTCAGATTATGCACTTTTCACTGATTATTGCAGTTTATGCGGCCGTTTCAAAAAGTATATTTATTTTGAGGTATGAAGGTGCGATTTTTGCGGAAAAATGAAAAAGACTTTTTTATGGAAAAGATAGCAATATATTTATGAAAAATGGTTTAAAAAATATGAAAAAAATATATTTACGTTGCAAATTACCTACTTTAAGTAAATAAAAAGGTTACGATTTTTTATTCGATGCCATAGGCACATTCAACGCATATATATGCGCGATGCTTATCGCACATCGGTCGAAGGCAAGTGGGACACATGGAGCTCGTCTTTTTATCAATTCCTCTCGGGCACATTTTACATCTTTGTTGCCTATCCAATTTTGGGCGGTCCTCTCCAGATGCAGGCCTGTTCTGAAGGTGCAGGATATTCGCAAAACCGCATTTGATGTCCTTGCAAAGTGTTGGTATTGTGTATCGTTCTTGCAGGTGTGCCTTGACCAAATGTAAATATATTTAATTAAGGCACGACTCTGCCGTCACTTTACTCGTGTCTCTATCAGTGTCCTCGCCGCCAAGAATTAACTGTTCTTCGGACTCCTCAAGCAATTCCTCGCGAATTGTACGGGAGCGCAAGTTATAAGCCATCTACTTTTCATGAATAATTACACAGTAAAATTTTTTTAAAAATTCTAACCAACAAAAAACACAACTGTGTACTTGCCTCTTTACTTTGAAACAACGAGAAACGAAAAAAAAATACTTCAAAAACTCAAATTATTACGTATAAGTCACATTGGGTGAAATACACCCCACAATTCCGAGACGCCCACTTTGAACAACTGCCGAGAGAGAACTAACGAGCCAAAAAATATATTACCGACGGGGATCGATACTTGAAGGTCCCAACTACCTGTAGATGGCGGCACAAGGCCCATTTCCATTGGTTTACTGGGTCGTTTTTGAAGTAAAAAAAACGCTGGGGTGTATTTTACCTAGTGTGACTGAATAGGGTTAAAGCGCATCATCTAATCTATGTAGGTTAGTGACACGCTTTAAACAGTTAAATACTTTTAAAGCGTACAAGTACCTATGTCCCAAGTACGCAAAACAAAGGAAAAAATGCAAAACAAAGAAAGAAATAATCTTTCAAGATTCAGTTAGAGCGAGAGAGAGAGAGAGAGCAAAAGGTATATAACGAAGGATGCGACAAGCCACAATAGTATGATTTGAAAATTTATGTAGCGATACATCGAGACACCTTTGACACCTTTCTGGTAAATGTGCAAATTAACATTAAAAATAATGGAGTGTGATGTGACATAATTTTTGTGCCAAGGGTTTCCACAATATGGAGGTAATGGAAGGTTTTAGTCTGAGGCTCACGCGGAAGGATCTCTACGCGCTGGCCGACTTAAATTGGCTGAACGATAAAATTATAAACTTTTACATGAATCTGTTGATCGCTAGAGACACATCTTCCGACACGTATCCAAAAGTACATGCAATAAACACGTTCTTTTATCTGAAACTTCTGTGAGCGGTCACTCGTCTCTGAAGCGATGGACCAGTAAAGTTGACATATTCGTACAGGATCTTATATAGTTGTACCTATACATCTGAACGTTCACTGATGTATATCGCTAGTAGATTTCCGTGATAAATCGATTGTATATTATGATAGTATGATGGCGATAATCCAAAATGTCTGGCGGCGCTAAAACAATATGTACAGAAGGAGAGTCTGAACAAGAAAAAACACCCTTACGATATGAGTAATTGGAAATTTCAGTCCGCCAAGAACATTCCACAACAGATGAACGGTAGCGATTGTGGCGTGTTCTCTTGTATGTTTGCTAAGTATGTCTGGGGTGCGTTCCGTATGCCAGAGTGTTTATCCAGGCGAAGTGTGACGTCACACTCGAGGTTGTTTCGTGAAACGGAACGATTCTTGGACGTCGTTGCGCTTGCGCATATATGATATACATGTTCCATATTCCTGTATGCTTTGTGATTATATTTTAAAGTAACACACAAAAAACATGAAATACGTACTTGTAACTGAGCCGAACGGAAATGTCATCAAGAAATATACTCGTTCAACAACAACCTGGTAAGTGCTTCTATTTGTATGTTATGTAAACGTATACTTTTGTGGTATAAATTATAGAGATTATGTAAAAATGTTTTTGTTTATTATTCGCACATAAATTTTGAGGATGGCTATAATTATTAAAAATTTCAATATTGTTTTATTGTTACAGGAAATGCATTAATATTTATTACTTCTTCCCAAGCTGCTACATTATTTCCAAACGCTGGAATTCAAGCTGAAACGGAGTCTTCAAGATCTGATCTTATTACAGATAGTAAACAAGAAAACAACAACACTACAAGCAGAACTTCTTGGAATCGAAATAAGATTATAGAGCTAATAAGCTTATATAAGTCTCATGAACATCTATTTAAAAGCACGACAATGAAAAAAGATAAAGTATGGGACATGATAGCTCAAAAGTTACCGATGCACACAACTGAGCAAATAAAAACAAATTTAAATATCTGAAACAGAAGTATATGGAAAAGAAAGATACCATGGTTTAAAAGAGCAGTGGAGCAGGTTCGATAAAATTTGATTACTTTTTTGAAATAGACGAAATATTTGGTCAGGATCCTGACGTGCAGCCAGTGTCAACTGCATCTTCTTTACGAGAAATTAAACGTGCATCCAAGACATCATTGATTGAAATTGAAGAAAATTCATGCAGTGACGATAAAGAGATTACAACGAAGAAAAATGGAAAGTCGAAGATAAAAAAAAAGAAGTGAATTAGCAAAATAACTAAGTACATACGACCAAAATTTTCAAGAAAAGGAAGCTAAAAAAGAAGAACGTCATAATGAGTTAATGGCTCGACAAGATGCAGCTCAAAAATGTCTGACCAATCAATATTTGTAAGTACATACGCTTGAAAAGGACCGGAATCTACGGTCGAAACGTAGCGTTGTTTTGAGCAATAAAACCTGGCCAGTTGGGTCGAACATTATACCTCTATTAATAAAACTTCAAACATATATATTCTTTATATCTATATTAAAACTCAAAACTAACAGAACATAAACATAACCTACAACGCAAATCCACATGTATTTGACCGTCGCGTTTTATTACATCACGCCGTTTTGCGCATGTCAGACGTTTCTCGTCGGAGTCTCGAGCACGACGAGAAGTTGTCGTCCGGGCGTTTAGAAATTGTAAAACGGAACGCGGTTATGACGTCACACCTTAGTAAACGGAACGGTTTTGGACAGAAAGTTGTCGTCCGGACGTTTATACGGAACGCACCTCTGCGCAAACAAAAAAATTACATTTACGCAGAACATGCCGCGTTTAAAAAAAATGTTTAAGAAAATAATAAATAGAATTATAAAAATATATATAATAAAAAAATATTAAAAATATAAAATACAAAAATGTGTGATTAATATTCTATCCATTAGTATAATACATACGTTACATTATATACATACATACATACATACATACATACATAATTACATACATGCATACATGCATACATACGTACATATATACACACATATATTATATTACATACATAAATTATATTACATACATTGCATACATTGCATACATTAATCTTCATGTTTAATAGCTATCATTCATTTCACGCGGGCACTTGGCAAGAGGCGTTTCCTGCTATATGGCATAATCACCTTTACTGTTTTTAGGTACTGTGAAGTCAACCCTTTTCCACAGCTTTTTGAGTTTATCGCCTTTAAGTCCTCAGCGTTCATGTTACGACATCTCTTTGGAATTTTTATCAGAACTTTACTCATATACCATTTCGATTTGTCACCGAAAGCTATTATTGTTCGTATCCACAGTTCTTCTCGCAGACATGAATTTCCGATCTCCCTTCGCAGAGGATACGTCGCCAGATTCCAGCGAGCGTTCTCTTTCAACGCAACTGCCTTAAGACCACATAAGTTCGGAGATAGAGGTTCGCAACGATCCGATGATAATGACTCGCTGCAAAATACATCAACTCTATCGTTGTCGTCATCCGTGTCAGACGCCGACATTAATGATCCTGCTTCCATTGTCTCGTGTCCCGTTTACAATGCAAAGCGAAAAAAAATTAAAAGTTTTACGTATATATAATTTTGTCACACTCTTAAAGATTCTTTTGTAGCAGTTAAATCACATTATATTACGTTATGCTACATACATACATACTGTTTGTAGCTCACATGTAGATATGTACATTCGTTCGATTAGTTAATAAGTTACTTCTCGTTGCACATTAGTCAATAGGTTAATTTTCGTCATATATTAGTTCATAAGTTGCTTTGCGTTACATATTAGCCAGTAAGTTGTCTGATCATTCGCGTATCGTTAAATCGTTACCGTCGGTAACAGCAATTTTGCGTCCGTAAACTCGCGCGAAACGTTGGCAGATCGCGATCAATCAGATTGACAATTTTCGCGCGACTCACCCGACTCGTGCTGCCCGCCCGCGGGTGGCATCCCTAATCACTGGAATTTGGTACTCGCTCGCGCCTTACTTAACAGGTGCGCAAGCCGAGCGAGTGCCGGGAGAAGACACTCACGTTTTGGACACTATAAAAGAAACATATCTCGAAATTGTCGTGTGTCACTAACGGTCGAATTGAAGAACGTCGACTACTGCGTTAGTTTTCCTGTGTGCCTGCCGGCATTAACCCTTGCTTACTTGTATCGCACGCCTAAATCGCACGCTCTAATCGCCTGCTTTGCACGCCTGCGCTCTCCCACTGCATCCGAGAGGAAGGACATCGCCAACCAGCGCAATCGAGAGAGCATCGGGCAACGAAACGGTGAGTCGCCTCGCTTATTTGCCTATTTGTTTTTTGTTTACATAAAATCTCGTGAGGGAACGGTCCCTCTGATCCTTCGGGCATCTCACTCATCGAAAATTCGCGAATCCGGGTAGCGCCTCACACCTTTACCCCTGAGCACATACATATATACATTATGTTATAAAGGTATTCGGTAATGACCCCACGGTAACGTATTGGTCGAATCCAGTACGATATATCGCTTATCGTCGTACGGATTCAGAGCAATTTTTGTCTCGCGAATAGTGTACAATTCGTGCAATTTCGATCTTATGCATGAATCCGATCAAGTCATTTCAATCTCATCGTTTAGACACCGCGTATAGTCGTTGAACGTAATGGTACGCGCGACAACGTTGCTTTTAACACCTTTCGCTTTTTTAGTATTTTTTTTACCATCGACTCGCAAGGCGTACATTTTTGCCCTAAGTCCAACGAATTCGGTGATGATCGTACCGTTGTTTTCGTCCTTCATCAGGCCCGGCACTTTTTTATTGACGAGAGGCATACCATGCGCGTTATCTACCGCGTAATCACTTGTGTTGAACCTGGCTATATCACATTTCATGTTTTCGTACGCATCGTCGCACTCTATGTGATAAATCAGACTATCGGTGTCGGTGTACATGACTCTACACATGTCGCGGTAACAGGGGAGACATGTACTCGTGGTGAAATTCATCCAAACAGACTTTCGACATGTCGAGGATGCACATGCCGACGTAAATATGTTTGTCGAATTTCACCTCGAGGCGTCAATAATTTGAAATTGTAGTCGGATAACACGGAAAATTTGGAACGTATAATTTTTAACTTATCGAGGAAGGATGCCAATTTTGCGAGACTTGTGATGAGGTACGAAGCTAAGCCACTTGTCGTTCTCGCTCGGTAGTCGAATGGCACAGTTGTTTACCTCTCGGCAGTCTACCGTGTGAGACTGCAACTTGTCGCTTAAACAAAAATAATGTAAACATCTGCAAAAAAAACAATTTTTGGAAATTTTTATACAAAAAACAAAATATTCTATAATTTGATTAAAAGAAGTATAGGTACTTACCAATCGCAAATGTATTTCCGACGATGGTACATGCTCAATTGTGAGCTAACAAAACGCAATAGACGCTTAATCCACATAAAATGCCCACGTCGTCTCGCGGGTCCTGCACGTACAGCAGATTCACGTGTTTATCAATCTTTCGGTCGGTAAGCCGTATTGGAAGAACGTCTTCTGTTCTTCGATGGTATACACATTGATGGATATATCGTTGAGTCGTTCGAACTTTTTAATTTGACTTAATGTCATTAGAAACTCAATGTCTTGTAAATTTAGTACTGTTGTATAATGGGAGTATAAAAATTCCCGTTCTGATTGTCCTTCGGCTGGATGTAAGGTTGCGACCACTGACCATGCGAAACACGCATTGTTCATAGATTGCACGTTGATCACCGCTTTCTTTGTTTTAATTTCTTGAGACAATTTCAGGTGACACCCTGTGCGTAACGGATTGTACTTGTTGACGTTTACCGTCAAATTGATGTTCCATGTTTCACCTATATCACACTATACTTCTTTTATTAAATCGCTTTACAGAGTTTTTTGCAGAGCACTTGCACGTGATAATGTTCAACCATAAAATAATCAAGAAACCGCAATACTTTTCGACCGATGTATCGCTGCACATATGCTTTCATATCATACTACTGCGTCTTGACGTGCTTCATCCTTCGGTAAATACCCTTTGCTTTCTCTCTCGTTCCAACTGAATCTTGAAAGATTATTTCTTCCTTTGTTTTGCGTACTGCGTCGTAAAAAAAAAGTGCGATACAGATACATCTACAAATAACCACCCCCTTTTTCAAGAAAAAAATTTGTTTAGTGCCCGCGAAACATGTCCCGACAGGTTTGATGCGTCATCGACTGTCCTTTGCTGTTAAAAATAACGGTTATCTCACGGCACAACAAGTTGAATTTAGTTATTTGCATTCGTCTACGCGTATGGCAAGAAAAAGCTTTTATCGTATTGAAATGACGCTTTTTTAACTCACGGATGCCTTAAAGCACATGTTGTGAGGCGGAGGTCGCGCACCCGGAAGCAAAAGCGCTGACAGCTAAGTCAGCATTGCGGAAGTAATACGCGAGAGATAAAAAGCCCGCCCTTCCGAGAAGCGGCGGGCAGTCACCACCGAGAGCACGCAGCGCGTCATACTGTGTATCATCCATTTGGCCCGCAAGTCAGAGTTGTAAAAGAAGTGTAACAAGTGTATTCCGAAACAGCCGTTTATTAAACGCTACAACCAATCTGATTAGAAGAGTGTTTCTTTCTCTTTTCTACGGATCTTACGAACCCGGTGCCGGCCCTGAGCTACCATTCAAGGCGCGGCACAACACACATCTTCAGATTCATCGATTGCCTGTGGAAGTATGTACGTTTGGTTCAAGAGTTACTGGCCTAGCATTATTAAATAGCGACATCGCCGTATATCTTAACTTCGGTAAATATATTTGGTTCTAATATTTATATGCATGCGAAATTGAAAAAAATTTATTCAAAAATTTATTGTATAAAAAATATTTTAATATAAATATAAATATATTATTATTAATTAATTATATAAAAATAAATTATTAATTATTTATTAATTTATATAATTAATTTAAATAGAAATAATCATTAAAAATTTTATTTATAAAAATTAATTTTATTTAAAAAATTTATTATTTAATTAAAATATAAATAAACTTTTAAAAATATACATTTATTTAAAATTTAAATAATTTTAGATTAAGTAAATAATATTTATAATAATAAAATTTAATAGATTAAATAATAGTAATTTAATTACATTATTAATAATAAATATGGTGCCAGCAATTGCGGTTAAACTATATTATAAATAAATTTAAAATTAATACGTAAGAAAATTAATAATTATAAATAAATTTAAAATTAATACATAGTACGTAAGAAAAAATATGTAAAAGAAGAAGAATAAAAAATAATTTTTAAGTATAAATCATGCTATAATTTCTTTGCACGCATTTCTATTCGAGACGTAATGCGACTATCAGTTTTATATTTTCTCACCGACATTATACTTTCTCTGGTGACTTCTCCGTTCTGCAACCGTCATTGAATTCAATCTCATCGAGTCCGCGAAAAGCTGCAGGCGCGTTCAGATGTGTTCTGTGATTTTGTGACAACTTTTTTTACAACTGTTGTTTTGTGATGTCTCCGCGCCTTTCGCTACAAGACGCTCGTGATATAGGGGAGAGTGAAATTCTACTCATAAGTAGTGAAGTAACTACTTATGAAAGGTAGAAGGTTGGCCAGAGACTTGGAAAGAAGGGGTAATCGTGTCTATAGCGAAAAAGGGGAAGGAGAGAGGGTGGAAAACTATAGAGAGGTCACATCAAGAGACACGGTAGTGTCTCGCGCCAAGTACACGCGGAGCGAGACCGCACCGTGACTCTTTTACGCGACGCGACGGGTTGCGAGTACCCGAGATGTTGAGATCTCGATAACGAGTGAACGGATCAAGTTCTAAGTAGGCTTGATCGATAGTTGGGGTGAAAATAAGGGGGGTATCTCCTATATAATTTTCCGCTACGTGCCCTACGAGCGGAGATATTGCGACGCAAAGTTCAAATGTGAAAATTTTTTTTTAAGATACTCCTCCTCCTAACGCCGATCTGTGTGATCACGTGATCAGAGAAAATGTCCCTTTCACTTTTTCGACACTGGCGGCGCAGGTATCGCCAGTTTCGATATTGCGCGCGTATTTCGAACGATCTAGTAGGTAAATTATTAAAGGTCGATAGACTTATCGGTCAGAAGGAAGATTTCTATTTAGCTAAATTAAGTATATATATAATATATATTGATTCTTATGAATCAAGCTTGAATTCGATGTTTAGGTATCCCAGGTTGCCGATGACGAGGTACAGATAGTGCGCTTCATAGTTTTCGGTGTCCAGGTGTAATAATACGTTGAATTCGATGTCTACGTGTTCCAGGTTGCCGATGACGAGGTCCACATAGTGCGCTCCGTAGTTTTTGGTGTCTACGTGTATTAATACCTTGAATTCGATGTCCACGTGTCCCAGGTTGCCGATGACGGGATCCAGATAATGCGCTTCATAGTTTTCGGTGTCCAGGTGTAATAACTTTAAATCCGAATGTAGGACACGTAGATATGAATTTGAGGTATTAATACACGTACACGGAGAGAAATGTGTTTTGATTATCGCACGAGTTAGCCGATGCGATGGTAACATAGATCGCGCTGTGCGCTAGAAGCGCCACGCTCGATCTATTAACCCACGGAATAATTCGTTTGCAGTACAGACTTGTGGGACTCTATGCATAGTCTATGTTCGTGGCAAATGAGAATGAGACCCATGCGACTGTCGCCCCATCTATGAGTCTTTATCACACTAGTCGTTAGCTCTAATACCCCCCCACCACGCCGTGCAAAATTCGCTCGAGGGCCATACGCTTTTAGCATGGGCCTGCGAGTAAAGATTATTGCGTAGTTATTGCAAAGAAGCGAACGAGCTGGTACGTTCATGGTGTTCATGTGTAGTGCACAGATTGATAACCGTGGTACGTGTAAATATACGAAAAAGGTAATTAAAGTATTACATATATTATTTATTGTATTATTAAACAAGTAATGCTTCTATTTCTCATCTTTTTTAGCGGTATTCCAAGCATTATATTGTATGTTTCATAAACACCTTCTTCCTTCCTAGAGCAAATTATGTCGCTTCCAAACACATTCCTTTCGTCAGATCACTCAAATGATTCATTTATATTACTTGATGTAGATTCCGGCCCATCAATACAAACATCGAATTTATGTAATTCAAGTAACGTAGGCAAGTTTAAAAGTGCTTTTATTAAAACCATTACATATATTCTTTGTAAGTTAGAAAATAATACTATCGTCAGTATAACATGTATTTAGAGATTGCTAATTTTTCTGAACTCGCTGTGATTCTAAAGATATAAAATATTGCCACAAAAAAAGATGCGTCGAGACCCGATGAGATCTAAAAAAACAAATATTCCAAATAACACAAAATAGTTCCAAATATTTTCTTTCCATTTTATACTTATCTGATAATATTAACCTAATGAGTATATTTCAAATTTGAACAGAATTAGTTCAAAAAGTGCATGTTAAGACATCCTAGCTTTTTTGGCAGTAATCAATGCCTATAATAGAATCACTATGATAGCTGAATTTACTATGCATTATAATAATAATGACAATTAAACTTATTACTTTCTTATGTATATATAGATATTACCAAAAAAAGATCTTCGAATTACATTTATCAAGTTTTAATGAAAACTTATGATGGAAGCAGTCAAATAGACATGTATGATTTTGAAGCCACAAAAGAAAATTATGAGAAACTGTTGGAAACTAAAAAAAAAACATATTTTTCCAAAAACAAGGTGGCAAAGTGTATTATTGGTGATGAATTTTATCGAACAAAATCACTAACGTAAATTAGATTACATTTAAAAAATAAGAAATATATTTTGAATGAATATTGCAAGCATATTTTTTCATTGTAATCAATTTTACAGTATATCACCAGACAGACTTGAAGAGTTAGCTGAAATCACTGTCCAACTATTCACATTGCACTTAAAAGAAAGCTACTACGTACGATCAGGAAACGGTAAAAGTGCAAGTGGAGCCTTTCAAATCGTCTACGCAAAAGAACGAGAAAAAGCTTTTGCCATTGGCAAATTAGAATTGCAACCAAATCGAAAGAGAAAAAGAAGTTCAGAAGGTGTGTGATTTTTTAATTTATTTACGTACTTTCAGTGTAATATGCCTGATTTTCATGATGAAAACAAAACATTTGTACAATATGGAACGTTTTTTAACTATAAATATAAAGTTTCTCTTTGAAATCAATAATTTTATAGACATTACAAATGAAGAAAATAGTTATACAAATTATATATAAATATTACTAATATTTTATATAAATGAGGTAATTGGTATTCTTTCGACGTTTACTCACATACTATTGTATTATGTAATTATTATTAATTATTTTTTAGATAATCTTGAATCGTCTGAATTACAAGAATTGTTAAAGAAAGTTGAAATCATAGATAATGATTTTTGCCAGAAATGGTGCCACACTGCACTGACAGAAAGAGTGGAGTTTTATAAAACCTCAGATTTAAAAACAATTTTGAATAAATTTCAAAACTACTGCAATCCTTCAGGATATCTCTTGGTTAGCAATATTAAAAAATTCTTTTTTAATCAAAACATAATGGAGTGTAATGTAGCAACTTGATTTTCGGTTATTTTTATTTTCAGATCAAAGCTGATTTCTGTACGTATTTTAAAAAATCGAGTGAAGAATTTACACAAAAGTGGCCTGACTTAGCCAAAAAAATAATAAAAATTGCTCAGACAAAAAAAAATGATATAGAGATAAAGAATATCCTGACAAGCAACTTACCAACAAAAGGAGAAGGTCGGTTTAATCTTCTGAATAATACATGCCACTTTAATTTGTAAATAATATTCATTTCCTAATTTATTTTCAGAACATACCCAAACAGTAGCGTTAATTTTATTACCACATTTATTTAAAAGAATAACCAAATTAACAACTCGATCAAAATCAAAGACGGCCTGGATTCCTTCTGTATTAGAAGTAAAAAAATCGTTTATTTATTACATAAAGGTAAATCCTTGAAGTTTAACGACGTTAGGCGTTTTCCAATGAATAATTTCAACTAATTACCGCATGCAAATATCTATATACAAATAATTATGTGCAAATTAATTACAATATACATTATATACAATTAATTATATACAAATTATTATTTACAAATGTTATTATTATTATTTTACTGTATACAAATTTATATACAAGCTTATAGATATATTATTATACTGCGTAGGTTTAAGCCCACATCGAAAAGCAGTTAATTCAGAAAAATAAATCGAAAAAATAGATATTACTAATAAATAATAATGAATAAATAACATCAAAGCACTTTATAAATAATAATACTTTTTACAGGACATTGACGATTTCAACAGAACTTTACAAGATGCGAACCAAGATGTGCTTAATCTGTATGCAGAACATAAGCTGCCCATAGCACCTTACGTTGTTGTGATCGGTTCTTCACTAGCTGACATAAAATCAGCGTATGTCGTTCTGAACGAATTCACATATCAAGTCGCAACCGCAGCGCTGGCAGTTGATTTGTATATACAGTCTATGAAAATCTTTCACCAACCATTTCCATTAGCAAGCAATCACGTATGGCAATTTTTGGAAACAACTATTTATGATTTTAAAGTTAAACCATACAGCGGAGTAACATCTCTCATTGAAAGAATCAAGAAACTGTAGTTTTAAATTTAAATTTAAGATATTTTTTATATGCAAATAATTTTAATTATTGATATGATTATTCTTAATTTTTGATATTTTATTCATTGAATTTAGAACGGATAATTTTAATATAAATGTAAATGTTTTTTTGGCTAACTGACAAAATATAGTTATATAGTTGCACATATATTTTTTTCTAAACTCATTCATTTACCGATAATATGGATATTCCACAACAAATTGATAATAAAATGAATCAAGATATAACGCTAGAGACAATGCATACAGAAATGTTGAAGTTTACTCTGGGTTTATACAATAATCCTTTGCTTTCGCGTAAAGCTGTTGATAATGTCATTGCTACTTTTAATACCTTTCTTTCAGACATATTTATTCCTTTTCTGCAAAAGTCGATGGAAAATGAATTGAAACCGCTGACAGACTCAAATAGTTATTATAAAACGCAATTTATTTTAGAACAAAGCAGAAATGTATTTCAGAAATATTGTACAGAACATTCGCGATTTAACATTTACAACAAAGAAAGTGCGTATGTTCATCCTGAAAGTTTCCAAATAGGACAGGAAACCTGTTTATGTCAAAGAGTCGCAAAAAGAAGCAAATCAAAAGTCAAATGTAAAAGTAGAAATGAAATCTGTTTATGCCGTACATATTCCTTTAAAAAATACCTTAAAAACAATTCTTCAGTTACCAGGATTTTACATTGAAATGAAAGAATACATTGGTAAATTGTCAAAAGATACAACAATTTTATCAAATTGTATGCAAGGGGACTTGTGGTTGAAAAAATGTTGTCACTTAAATAAAGGTAAAAATGTTTTCCCAATGTTCTTGTATTTTGATGAATTCGAAGTTGGGAATCCACTTGGAAGTCATGCAGGTGAACAAAAGTTAGGAGGCATATATGCTTCATTGCCTTGCTTGCCCCCCCCACTTATCTGCTAAAGTTGATAATATTTTTATTTCCACTATTTGTCATTCTAAATACATGAAACAATTCGGCAATGAACCAATATTTCGTAAGACAATCAATGATTTAAATGATCTATATGAAAATGGATTAAATATTCGTGTCAACGGTGAAGACATTACTGTTTATTTCCAATGCCTTTCATAATAGGTGACAATTTAGGTTTAAATAGTACATGTGGATTTTCAGAAAGTTTCACTGCAATGCATTATTGCCGGATTTGCACAGCCACTCGCTTGCAATGTGAAGAAATGATCGCAGAAAATACAAAGCTACTTAGAACACTTGAATCGTATGAAAATGATGTATTGAAAAATGATTTCGCAAACACAGGCATAAAAGAGCGATGTGTTTTCAACAAAATTCACAATTTTCATATTGCCGAGAACATGACTGTGGATGTTATGCATGATTTTTCTGAAGGGATTGCAGTTTATACGGTTGGACAAGTGCTACAAAACTTGATAGAAGAGAAAATAATATCTTTGGAAACTCTTAATAATACTATCGAAACCTTTCCTTACAATGAAACTGAAATTTCCAATAAACCGAGACCTTTCTTCTTTATCCAAAATGAAAAGGGAGGTAAAAAATTAAAAGTTAAACAGTCAGCTTCAGAAATGCTTTGTTTGACAAGATATTTAGGACTTATGATTGGCCATTTAATTCCGGCTAGAAATAAATATTGGAAACTGTATAGATATATTAGGCAAATACTTGGAATTATTATGTGTCCAACTTTAAATAGGGGTGAAATCGATAATCTGCAGAATCTCATTCAGAAGCATAACACGTTTATACATTGCACTTTTTGGTAAATTAAAACCTAAAATGCATATCTTGATTCATTATCCTAGGATAATGATGTTGAATGGTCCTGTAATTAATTTTTCATCGATGATGTTCGAGAGAAAAAATAAAAAATTAAAAGAAGTTGCTCTCGGTACAACGTGTAGCACAAACTTACCTCTCACTATTGCTATACGTCATCAATTGCAGTTATGTTATAGAAAAGAAATGTGTGCAAATATATTTGGGATGTTTTACTTGGGCCTGTCAAAAATGTTAATGCAGAAACTAAGTTTAAAATGTTCACAAACCTTCAAATACAAACACCCGTACAAACTTTAAAATATATACAAATTCTCAATCATACATTTTCAGTGGGAACAACATTAGTAACAAGATTTACTGATGAGTACCCACAGTTTGGTAAAATAAAAGATATTTTTTATTGTAATAAAAATGTATACATTTCAATCGATGAATATGACACGTTATATTTCAATAATTATTATTATGCATATTGCGTCAATTCAAATAACGACAAACCAAAAATTCTAATCAATGCGCAGCTTATTCCACGATTACCACCTTGCTTATATATTGTAAAAAATGAATGTGAACTGATAGCGACTAGATTT